>VYZW01031854.1:1719-21683 GCA_013401315.1 Balaeniceps rex
TTCCCATAGAGTGCAATCCAGGTTTGGAAAGAGTACAGATGTTACCTCTTCGATCACTTAATCTCAGTGAGTAAAACGCCAAAGACCAAAAAAGAAAACAGATGGGCGGAAAGCCTTTCAAATCTCAGACTGAACAGGCCTGTTTGTTGGAACCAGCTAAGAGAAAACTGTCTTGACCATTATTTATTTCATGTCAGATATTTTAAAGAACGAGTAAGGAGGAAATGAAAACACTTCTAAATATTTTAAATGATTGATTTAACAAAACATAAGTAAAAATTACAGTATCTATAATAAAGACAATCTACAGTCCCTTATATCTTCCATTTTTCATAAATAGACTAGATTTTTTTATTCTGTAAACATTTCTGTGAATTTTTTCATATTTTGTCTATGCTCTGAAGAACAGGATTTTTCCTGATAAGAAGCTAGAGAAGCATCCATTCAACTAAGTGAACTTTTTACAGTGTCTTGTAACCAAGACACCCTCAATCATAATTAAAACAAATCTGAACATACATATTTCAGCAAAAATGCAAAACCATCTGTCTCTTGAAATGTATTATTTATTATTTTCATCAAAGTAGCCCCGGTAGAGGCCGTTAAAGTAGAGGTCATAACTCATTAGTTATGGCTGCTTGTGCGAGGCATTCTATAAACAGAAAAAATACTTTAAAAAAAAATCTGACACATTCTGATGTTACATGCCACACTACAATGTTTGATTTGAACAGCACAATGAATAATTTAAACCTACATATTCAGACTCCACAGTGTACGTTTTGCACGTGCCAAGTTCAAGAGGAAGAGATGTTAACAAACGAGAAGACACTCTGCAAGCAGCTCCATCTAAAATGTGTCTTTTAAACTGTGAGCACATCAAGAAACAACCGATGACTTTGTGTGCACATGCTGTCCTGCATACTGGGCTCTGAAGTTGCCTAGACTCTTCTAATGCCTTCTGACAGCATGATCATCTCCCTGGCAAACACGTTCCTGAGCTGCTTGTCCTGCCAGCGGCACTGAAGAGGAGACAGGTTTTCTGTTGCTCCTGTCAGCTTCCAGTTAGTTTTTTGAAAAGTGAGAAATTCGATCACTGATTTGTAGAAATACACCACTCAGCAGCTCGGGCTGTGGCAGGAATAGCCGGTGGCACAGCTTTTGCTGGTAGGTTCCCATGTTTTGCAGGGTTGAGGGGAAGTCTTTGATGACTTGCTGAGTAACAGAAAGAGCCTATAAATCAGTAAAATCCTTTGCAAATCTTCTTAAAGACTGAAAAACTTTAATTAGCCCCATTCTATATGGCTCCATTCCCTAACAGAAAAATGAGGGCCACATATATTAGAAGACTGCCTGTGGTGATAATGGTTTCTTTTTCTCCTGGGTATCATGTAAACTTGCCACATCTCTTCAGCCTGGGCACTTCAAGTCCTTTTAATAGGACTCTTACCTCCCCCACATAGCAGCAGCAAGCTTTCTTAAAATGTATACACAAAACTGGTCTTACACAGTGATTTCTTTGAATGTCTGGCTCTTCCTGGGGGGTCATTGCACTCAAACAAAACACACATACACAAATTCCTGTTGTTCCAGTCTGACACAGTTGTGCTCCTTCTGCCTCTGCTAATTCTTTGTGATGTCTCTGAAACAGCACAAATGGCATAGTTCATCAAACTGTAGCAGGCGTTAAAAAAGCAAACACAAAGAAAAGCAAAAACCAAACCAACTCTAGAGCTCAATTACACTGACCTAAAAAGCGTCCTACTATGTAGTTCTTGCATTAAGATGTAACTTTGCAAAAATAATTCCTGCTGAGTTATACTGTGCTTATTTTTGATTATTATTTTTTAAATCCCCCACTTGTCAGGCAAAAAACCATGATGTGGATGTTGGGACATTATGAAAATGAATTCATAAGCCAAGTCTGTCTGCCAGAGTGTTCTTGCTAAATGCTGCAATGAGTGAGACACTCAGCATGTGGCCAACCAAAACTGCTTCATGAAAGAAAATAAGAAAAAAAGCAAGGGAAAGAGGGAGAGAAAACATTTCTGAAGTCTATTTAATGATCATGCAGTTACACACATGTAAAATCCCCAGGGCCAAGAAAAGGTCTCTTGATTCAAATCAGTAACCAGTCTGGTAAAGACAAGACAAAAGAATTAACATCAGTCACATGGTTCCCCCACCACACACATCAGATGAGAGTGGGTCCGTGAACCATGGAGCCCAGAAAGCTGTCCATTTGGTGTGCTCACAGCCAGCATCCATGACTGCTAGAGCCAGTGCAAAGGTAGGAAAGGTAAGATACAGCCACAGCTGTGCTCACAGCAAGGATCCACAGGACCTTATACCGTCTGTAAAAGCAGAGCCAGAAAGCCTTCTCTCCTGAAATTAATCTGCACACTTCTTATGTTTCATTTATAGCTCTTCTGATGGGTCTGTCGAGCCTCACCTCTGAATTCTCCTCTCCTGCCCAAGCTGCCTGGTGTCTGGTGGCAGAGCCCTATGTGCAGCTCTCCACCTCCCGCCGCAGTTTTGGTACTTCTCTTGTACCATTCTTTGGTAATCTGTTCCCTCTCTGAAATTGTGTATCAAAACAATTAGTCACTTCTCTTACACCTTCTTACAGTAAAGGCCTTGGAATTACTGCATTGTCCCATCTCAGGCAAAATCCTGGTCTTACTTATAGTGACCATGAAGAGCACTTCACTTTCTGTTCTGAAACTTTTCAAAGTGTCACTTGCTATGGAAGTGTTAGTAATTTGTCATCTCTTTATCCTCAAACAGTTAAATATTTCTGTCAAACACTACAGCACAGTGATAAGTAGACTTTTAAATCAATGTTATACAATCAACAATAAATTCAGGGGTGAAACTGAGACTAGATTAAAAAACACCCTGGAGGTTGAAACTGGACCAATGAGTTGGCAAAAGTCCAACATAAATGCCCATAAGATCAATTTAGAGGACACTGGGATGTGCACAGTAAGATTTATAATGCCTGCAACGTACTGTGGCATAATTAATAAAGTATGCCTGGGGTAAAAATCAAAAGAACTAGTCAAAGAACAGCCACTCCCTTGCAATTAGGTTGGAAATAAACTGTGTAATATGCTGGGAACTGCAGAGCACATGTCCAAGCACAAATATGACAATGATAAGGTGAGAACAAACTTTGCACTGTATTTGATCTCTCAACCTCAGTGGCATTTTAATTAGACAAGCCCTGTTCTAAATGTTTTCATTCTGTCTCTTAAGTGCTGTTTAGCATTTTAGTACAGCTTCTCAGGTTCTCTTTTTCCTAGTGTATACAATTCTTTGTTCATAACCCTCCTTTCTCTATGAAAAGAAAACTGATTGCTGATATTTTGACCAGCGATGTCACAGAACTGTCCATTAGCCATCTTCCTCAATGGTACAGCACTTGTTACAAATGTTACAATGTTACAAGTGTTACCAAATGCCACCCAGTTGTAAATTGGTCCTTTAAATCATGACAGTCTCACTTTCATTTCCTGAAGACTCTTTGGAGGGGAAGCTGGAAGAGAAGCATAAACACTGTCATTAGCCAATTTTTTTCCGAAAAAAATGAAACTAAACCCACAAGCTAACTGTGGTGTGAGCGTGTCATTCCCATAGGAGTTCTAAATAAAGTAAGAAAACTGGGGTCATGGTCATAGAGAGTAGTAGTGGAGATCAGTGCTTTGAACCTAACACTAGACTTTCAAATTCAAGCTGAGAACAAAGGTCCTGCTTCTGCAATGAACATGGGCTGCTGCTCTTGCGCTGCACAGGGTCTGTTACAGATTAAGGCAAAGCTACTACATTTTATGGACATTCTTACTCTGGTTTGTTGCCTGCAGAGAAAAATTTTAATCTTTGTTTTTCTAGAAGGAACATGCAATACAGACTGCCTCAGCTAAAAGAAAATCCAATTCTCAGGCCTGTCAGCATTTATAGTTGTGCACTGTTAACCCATTTCACAGTCCTTTTCAGCTATTAATTTGCAGTATGCTGCTGCAGCCTGCACCTTTTCCTACCTCCCCATGTGCAAGTTATAAGCATTACTGTCATCTGCTATCCGTCAACCCGCTGTGTGTCAGNATGTGGTCTTTCAGAATATGTGACATTGTACCTCCACTAAGTCTTAAAACTCCTTTATGCTGTGTACACACTGATACAAAACACTACAAATGTCTTATTCATGTGCCATTCAACACTTGCCACATTCCTCTGCCAGCAATTTTCAGAGCAAGAAGACACAGCCCAGTGATCTGCCAGAGAAGAGGCACACTGAAGGAGCACCTACCCCTCTTTCCTTTCATTGCACAAGGTCAGACTCATCTCCCTGCACTGCAATCGAGAGGTGGACAGTTATCCCAGTTCAATTCACAGTCACACTCCACCAAGATGCTCCAATTAATTCTTTCCCTCATCAGTTCAGCGACAAGTCAGAGAGCACAAGTATCTCCACCCTCCAGATAACCACCACTAGCTTCTACCAGCTCTGTGCTGGAACTCCATCAAATTTATCTGGGATCGTGCCTGGACTGGCTGTCTTGAGTCCCATGGGTCAAAATGACCACAAATTATTTTCTTTCTGCATTNTACCTCCCCATGTGCAAGTTATAAGCATTACTGTCATCTGCTATCCGTCAACCCGCTGTGTGTCAGGCAGGAACACTGGGTATCAAGTGGGAAAGAAACTTCTCTTTCGCAGGATCTTATACTCAGAGACATCGTGNTTTTCATATTTGTCTGTTCAATATAATATGCATTTTATTGGCTGGACAGACTTTTCATCTTCCTATTAATTCTCATCATGATTTCACATATTATCACTTTCTAAGAAGCAAATTGTCCACTTTTATTTTTTTAACATCTGCTGACATCAATTTTTAATATATATTACTTATGATCAAGTATTCAGAGTTCTTTCATGTAGTCTCAAGCTAAGGGCCGTGAGCAGAACAACTTATTCAGAGCATTTTGAACTGAGGGCAGAGACGAAGTCATCAAAGCACCATAAACTAATTCCAGAACTCAGAAATGAGAGGAAAATGCTTGTGATGACCTTTCACTTCATGCAATAATTTATCTAAAACAAATGTTCCTTTAATTTGCTTTATAATGGTAATCACAGGAAATGACTGGCCAGCTCTCAGAGGTTTATCTGCAGTAATTAAGCATTTTCTACTCCAGAATTTCTCTTTCCATTGATGAGGCTAGAAGTGCAATTCACTTTGGCTGGAAACGCACTTCTAGAAGGTCAAAAAATAAACTTGTGCCATTTCCTTCACCTTCTATTAAAGATGTATCAAACTACCCATGAACATTCATACTGTATATCATTGAACATGAATGGGCTCAATGACCTGTACAGAACAAGGGTATTGAGCAACCTATTAGACATGCTGACAAAAATATAATATTTGGGTCATATTATACAACATAAAAATAATTACTTCAAAGTTACACTAAAATATACAGCTTACTTAAAACTACAGATAACTTTTATTCTTCACAAGTCATTTTTCTAATAGAGAAGCATAAATATATTTTTGTTGAGTTACCATTATATTTAAATGCAGTCTTGAAGTGTGTCTTATAGCATTGTATAGTCACAGGCTGTATTTAGAATCTAAAAATAAGAGTGCATACAAGAAGTATTGCTGGGTCTTGTTTTATTTAATTTTGCTCTTTTTTATACTCAAGAAAAACATTCTGAGTATTTAAACCCTCCAACAGAGCCTTAATTTTTTTCTTTCATAATGCATTTGCAGATTAAGTAGCAATCTGATATCAGGAAAAATCTAGTTTTCTCATCATTTATGACATAAACTTCATAATGGAAAAAAAATGACAAAAAAGAAGCCAATAAATGTTCTCCATTATAATCAGGTTCAGATAAGTTTTGGGATATGAACAGTCCCCACCATACAAGAATTTTGCATTTAAGAAACTCTTTCACGCCAAAATATCTCAACCTTTACCAACCTGACCGCTAAAGGACATACTTGAATGAATGAAAGCAAACCAGGAAATCTCATTAAATGTTGCCAGCAGCTTCAAATCATTATGAATTTTCCAATACAGCATCCGATAACTATATTAGTTTTCTAATATTGTAGTCAAATGTCTCTCATTACAACTAATTGAGAAAGTACAACAGATTACCCAATCTCACTGTTTTATGAAAAGAAAATCATGTTTGGTCAGCTCTGCTAACAGTTAAATGCATTGACAAGCAAGAAAAGTCACAAAAATGTCAGCACTTACCTTTCTGTGGGTCAGAATTCCCTTATCGGATACTCCTGCCTGTGTGAACTTCCAAAACTGACCTAAAAAAAGTGTGAAGCTTTATATCCACAGTAATTCTTTGATTACAATCATAAATATTTCTAGTTACCAAGTCTAAATAGGTTGTTAGTTTTCTGTAGGTGTCAAACTCAGAAGCTTTCATGGTACTCCTGACACTTAAACCGTCTCCGACCTTCAGGGCCACAGGTCTGGGGACAGCCCCATTAGCTTTACACAAATGTCTCTCAGATACAGCCTGTAGACAACAGGACAGGGCATAACTGGATCTGCACAGTCTTCACTACTGGCAATGAAGAGCAGGCTGGAGGAAATCCGGATGAAACTTGTAGGGTTGGCCATCAGGCTGGTTCCCCCCCAACAGAACAATAAAATCCACATTACTATTGTTATCATAATTACTACAGTTATTCAGCTAAGTAGAGCTATAGCTAGTAGAGCTCTGTATAGCTAAGTGCATTAGGCACCGAGCTGGTAAAAGACAGAGTGCACAGAACCCACTGAGGCGGTTGTGGCAGAATCACCCCTGAGGCCTGGGCAATGGGCTTCTCTCAGTATCTGCACTGTGAAATCACATCAGAACTATGAAGCCTATTTGGAGGCATAAAATTAATGGCTATTCAATTCTGAACTCCGGTATAGTCCCTGGCAGCTTACTTTTAACAAAATTAAAAACAAAACAAAACAAAACCAACAAACAAACAGCTGAGGGAATAAAGGAATATGCATTTTTAACATGCGCACAATATCTCTTTACCTAGAGGTTCCAAACTCATAGTTGCCTAAAACAGGATGACAGAGGGAAGGTGCAACTCTAAGTGAGATTCAATTATTCATGGCAGCATTTGGAGTCACGAGCATGACACCAGAAACAGTGTGCAATTACTGCTCTGGCTCTGTTTTGACACCATCTCCTGTTTGTCACCCATGTGTTTCAGACACTTCAGGGCTGGAGGCCATAAGGAGCATATGCTTTCTAATGCTTCACGCGCTTGTGCCTACAGGCTAGAGAGCAGTGTGGTCACCGTGCTCAGCTATTTGGTGCTGAAGTCCCACCCTTCATGCCCAGGGCAGCAGAAGGTAGCCACGGTTCAATGCTGCAGAAAGGCTCTTCTGCCCCTGTCCAAAGGAGAAAGTACAGCTGGTGGATAAAAAAATGCTTAGGAGGACACAGGAACATCTCTGTGCAGCAAAGCCAGAATACATCTCAGTATGTCATACACTTGGCGAAAAAAACTGTAGAAACTTTGCCTTCACGTATGAAGCAGGCTCCCGTCTAATAAGCACAAGGCTACAATAACAGGATGCCTATAGTAATATCAATAACAATAATAATTATGTTGATAAAGGAGACAGTTCTGTGATAAATATTATGGTGATTAATTTTCCAGAACTTTCAAATGGCCAATTCAGACCACTGTCTTTATATATTATGAACACTGTCATCATTGATATTTTTTTAACTTACAGCTTTTGAAATATTTGTAGCTAAAATCAGCAACAGACAGAAAATATGCATTGAAAAGGTAGCACAGGGGACACTTGTGACACATTTGAGGAGTGCTGCATGGAAAGAGGTGCAATTATTAAAAGAGTGGTAAGACATGAAAATACCACAAAAGTGATCACACTGTGAGAGAGAAAAAAGTATTTTGCAAAAGATCTAAAAGGATTAATTCTAAATCTAAATTAAGCTTTCCTCTCTTCTACATACTGTTCATTTCTGCCCTGATAGCAATTTTCCTGATTAGTAAATAATCTACCCGAAGCAACAAATTTATTTAGAAAGATGGGCAATGGGAATGGATAAGAGAGCACTGCAGTGAGCCAATAAATTCTAGCTGTGTTTTGTCTCCCTATTCAGGAACCACTAGCTGCCATCCCGGCTGCTTCCACACAAACACTACTTGCTTAATATCAAGTATATATTTATCACTCAGCAATAATCTATCCCCTCAGAAACTTAAACCTGGGAATGGCTTTTCACTGACTGGCAGGATAGATTATTCAAAGTCCTTCTTTTCTGTCTGCATTCAACATAAATTTTTTTTCAAAAAGCTTGAGAGAAAGTGGTCATTATTTAAAGGTCAGCTTTGGAGAAAATTAATGAATATAGTTAAGAGTCTTGAAAATCATCTAAAACAAACCTGAACAGAAAAGATGGACTGTTAGAGCCAAGGCAGAAACACAGTTAAGATCCACTGCTGAATATAAAACCTAGTGGGTCCCTCAGTGGCCATTTAAAATAATTCAAGCCATTTGCAGCCCTTCAAATGACCAAAACCACCATTCAGAGAGACAGTGCGTGTGTGTGTGTGTGTGCACACGTGCATGTCTGCATTTCTGGGGGAGGAATAAAGCTTGAAATCACAAAATTGAGATTAATTTATTTTGCTCTCATTTAATTTGGCATTTTTCTAAGTGGGGCATATAGTGCCCCAGGGGTAGAATGGAATCTGCAATCCATAAAATTTCAGCTAATTCAAAAGAAAATCTAAATTCTCCTCATTCTGAAAACAACAGTGATCTAAATGTCAGCAAATAGAACTATTTATCAACAGTTGCATGGCCTCACAGAATGAAACCCAATTCAACACTATTCTCAAAGAAACCGTATCCCTTTCTTTAATGCAAAGATGGGAATGAAAATGAGTACTGTACTGACTGATAAAGGGGAGCTATTGCTTTCCAATAAGGTAAATGGCACAAGCCTGATGCCAGAGTAATTTGGCATAAAACTGGTTTTCCTGGTAACATGAAAAGGACATTGTGCATGGAGTCTCTTCCCATTGATTCATTCCCTCTTTTCAGGCTTGGGCGCTGCTGGAACAGATTGTCTCCTCTAGTGCAAACCCAAGCGACATCTGATTCACCCACTGGCAGCCGTTCAAGCCTATCTGGACAAGCAGGCCTCCGTGAACTGGGGACTTCAAGTTTTTTCCACAGCGTTTATCAGCGGTTTTCATGCTGTTGAAATGATCTTGGCAGGGCTGCTCACAGTAATCCCTCACCCCTTTGTGCCACCGCTGTTTGGAAATACAGCTCTCCTTACTTCTAGGTATGTTATCTCAAAAGACTTCAGCCTAGGAAGGCTGTGCAAATGATCAGTTAAATTGGACTCCTCAGACGATTCAGACGATGTACAAAATCAATGCCCTGTAAAAACTAATATAATTTTTTTTAAATGCAATTAAGTTAACTAGCTGCCTATTTAACCTTAGCATTTAAATCCCCCAAGGGCTTGGAGCCTGCAAATGGTAAAGCACTCCAACCATCACCTAAATACATTTCCTCTGGGTCCTAGTCATGTCCTCAGGCACCAGGAGCCACTTTGGGGGTTCAATTATCACAAGAAACCCAATATGTTAAATTCATGTAAGTAAGATGAGCCACATGCTTAAACACTCATAGTGTCTGGGGTGACAGTCTGTGGAATAATAGAACTATTTGTTGTATATATGAGGGGAGGAATTTAATTTATCTGTACCTACAATCATACCCAGGAGCTGGATAAAAAAAGATGCCAAGTGAAACAAATTGTGTTAACAGCGTGCCTCAAAATATGTATGAGTGAATGTCTTACAACTTATTCCTTGAGGGTAGAAAAGGAACCAAATCCATACCTATATATAACCATCAGCACATGGTACAGCGTTTTGTACCGCGAGTTAGATGTTATCCAATGAAGGCTTCTAACAATAAAGCAAATTAAGACCAAAACCAGGAACTCTGGGGAGTCCTGGAAATAACTGAGGATGGAACCACAGCCTATTTTAGGCATTTATTAAAGCATTTATTTATTTGATACATAAGCACCAGTTCTTCAAAGTCAGTCTGAAACACTGCAACAACCAAGATATAAGCAAGTTTAAACAGTACCAGGCAAACCCATACAAAATTACAAAGGCTGGATGAAAAAAAATTGCCATGGGTCAGTGCAATGTCAGAAGCAGAGGAAAGATTAGATATGACTACACTGAAAGATGTCCATGCTCAACAGACAGCAAAAAATAACTTCACAGTTCAGCAGTTTGTATACAAGATGACCAGAGCCCAAGAATGAAACCTACTTGAAAAAGGTTTCTATAGCTGTTCCTGAAATTGCACATTAACCATCTTTTTGATCGCGTTAGTAGTGAAAGAGCTGAAAGAAAAAAGGTACAGTAAGTCCAGCCTTCAAAGTAGAAAATACTTACTTGTTAAACAAAAGATAGGCAGTACGTACAAAAACTCTCCTTCAAAATAACCCTTAAACTCAGTAATATTGTGGGTCATTTAAAGATCAGTGAAACATGCAAAAAGGTGATGGCAATGTTCTAGTGCTAGGAGGAATTAAGTAGTAAAATTCTATTTATTTTTCGATAAGGAATAATTTATTGCCAAGATTGAACAATAGACAGAAAATAAATTTTTTTACCTACCAGGACAATTCTCATAATCATTCAAACACAATATACTGTTATTTAATGTGGTATTCCAGATACAAAGCTCACCAGATTTCTCCTATTATCAATCATTAAGGGCAGATCAACTGGACTTTCCAACCTTTGAGAAAATACAGTTAGAGCTCTGATGCTACAACAGCTGAAGAAAACTCTCCATCAAAAGCACCTTTCCCCAGGGTACAGGTCTGGTGTGTTTCATCATGCAATTTTCAAAGAAGAGTCCAGGTGTCACCTCCTGAAAACTGGTATCGACTAGCACTCAAATCTAACCTGCCCACAGAAATTCCCTAATTTTCTACTTGTAATCTCCATTTACAATATAGCAGAAATTCTCAGAAAATAGAATAACCCAAATGAGAAAATCTCATTTTATAAGGTAAACAACACCTCAGGCAAACTTAAGTGTTGAGACCCTATAAAATTACAGGGAACAGATAATTTTACCTTCTGGGAGGAAAGCATCTTAGTGATCAAAACAAAATGGTAGAGAGGTTGCAGCTGACCACCCCCATTAAAATGGGGAAAACACAAAAGAACGTCCCGATGAGCGCAAGAAGAAACTCATCAGAATTACTTGAAGTAATGGTCCAGGAGACACTTTCCTTGTCAAATCCTTGTATGGAATCGTATGCCGTATATGGGAATATGACAGGATGCAACTGAATCAGTAAATGCTTGAGAGATACCCTGGGCCAGAGCTGTGCTCCATGGGGGACTTGAGTTGCACAGGCAGCAGAGCAAAGGGGGCTGCTGCCTATGGCCCCGAGTCGTCAGCAAAGCCTGTTAGGCTACATTAAGTTACTGTGAGAAATACCAGGTATGCCCAGTAGCATATTCTAGTATGTAGCCCAGCAACAATTCCTAATTCCCAAATTTCTGAGAGAAATATCCTAACCAACCTGAAAGTAGGAGCAGCTATTTTCCAACATTTACTGTGAATATACCGTAAAACCTATTCCCCTCTGTTCCTGCCAGCAATTCGAAATTGAGGACTGTGAGCCCTGGTGCTCTCTTATGTCAGTTAAATAAAGCTGACAGCCGATTCTCAGCAATGTTTTGCCTGATTACAACATGATATTTCTGGACTCACTGGATTTTGTGACACTCAGCAACTTTCAGAATTTGGAGATTTTTATTTGGGTGATTAAATAGGGACCAACCTGCTGAATGAAAAATCAGGCCTATAAAGAGAATGTATTAAGGCTATTCCTGGGAAGGTGTCTTTCACATCATCTAAGTTATATGCATTTAAATTACAAGCCTGAATACATTATGTTTAAATACTTTAAAATGTCTTAGGAAAAAAAAGCCAAACATTTATCTTTATGTGTAAAATACACATGATAACGTAGACAACATTTTGGGGACGAATCTGAGATCTGATGTGGTAACACTTTGTATTATCTACTAAATATGACAAAATGAATACCCAAAGGTTACGTGTTATAAATAAAGATGAATAACTAATGTGGCTGTGTGGTGTAGTTCCTTGCAACGTCAATAGCATTCTTCAGCAGTTGTAATGACACACCACTTAGATGCTGTATTTCTGTATTGAAAAGAGAGTCCTTAGATGATGGACAGATTATGAAAGCAAGTTTACTAAATCCTTTAATTTTATATACTGACTTACGAGTCCCTTCAGCATGGAACCAAACACCACTTCTTTTTGGTGTAATAGCAACCTGTAGCCTATTTTCCTCTTTGTAAAGAAATACATTTTTAATCAAAGTTTTCTTTTACTTACCATAGTAGTCATTTAAACTATGAAGTAAACCTGTCATGTCTTGTCTTGACTCTAGATATGTTGACTTAAAGAGTGCCTCCAGTCTAAAACCAGGACACACTGCTATCCTTCATCATATATAGTATTTTTTTAACAAGCTTGGTCTCTTCTTACCTTACATAATCTCCTGATATACTTACCACATGAATCAAAAAATAAAACATTCTGAGATTTTTATAGTATCCTGTATAAAAGAACTTGGGCTGTAAGGCACAATCACAGTCCAAATATGATATAATTTAATATAATATCCCCACTATGTATCTAATTTAATATTATATATTAAATACATGATCTGATGTAAAAACCTTCAGAAATTAATCATTAATCATCTTCACAGATTAACTTTATGCATGTGGGAAACTCGCTTGATTTGTTATATGTTGCTGATATAAAAATAGATTGCCCTGGCATGCATTCTTATACAAGCATGTATTTTCATAATTTAATATTCAAGACCTGGCTACATATTTGTATATGCCATGATGTGGCTCTTCGTGCTACACCATTAACCAAACATCCAAGCAGTAAGTAAGTAAGAAGGCACCACTAGAAGGTGTCATTTCTATTGCAATTTCAGGTGCAATTACAGTCTGTGTACATGTGTACATATTTACATGACAACAGGCATTATGAGAATGTGGACTATAATTTACCAGGTTTTGGTGGAAAATGTCCTTTATTTGAGATTTCCTTCACAGTCAAGCTCTCTACCAGAAACTTAAACCTTAGTGAAGATAAGCTTCAGGGAAGTGGTGCAGTAATTAGCAAGTACAAGAGCTAGTTCCATGGGGAATTCAGAAATAAGAGGTTTCCTGCTGGATAAATAGTGGCAGTATGGAAATCAAAACGTTTTGTTATAACACTTGATGCTATTAAAATCAGTCTCTGCTGAATTCTTTCACATGGGAATGAAAGTTCTTTTGTGTAGTGACTGGCACAATTAAGAAATGTCTAATGTCAAAATAGAAGCTTCAAGTAATTTTTTAGATGAGAACTTTAAAATAAATCAGCATCACATTAAGAAACACACACTGTTTCCCCAGCATCCTAAGCAAGCAAAGTGCTCACATTTTTGTCTCTCGCACTGTGAATTAATCTTCTAAATAAACTGGACATTTGTAATATGCAGCAAAGAACTTGATGTCATTTCTCATTACAGCGGTCCTATTATTCTATAGAGTGCCTATGGACAGGCATAATAAAAATATGTAAATTTTCCAGAAAGCCAGTATATTCTGCCCTTAGTCATATGCACCTCTTTGCTTACTGTGTATAATTATCATACAAAAATAAATTGTTGTCAGGTTTTTTATTCACTTGCTTTGCTATAAATATAAGTTGAGTCAAGAGGTCGAATTAGATTTTACACAAGAAAAGAAATAAAAGCACTAGTCTTTAAATGCAGAAGAATCTGCAGCCATTCAACAGCCATTACACTCTACCTTGCAACAATCTTGATTTGGCAATACAAATGTGCTTTGCATGTCCTATAAAGGACATACAAACCATTTCCTTCAATTAGCAAAGTTAAGTTGATAAACAGCAAGAGTTTGAAATTTCTTTTTATGCCAAATGGAAATAATTGTAATTTGATTAGAGTTCATCATAGTACAACTTCATTTTATGATATAAATGTAATTTGACCACATTCTAAAATTTCTAAAATATTTCTAAAATATTTTTAACAGGAAGACTCATCGGATAGGACATCATGAACTATGCTAGTTTTTATCACTATTAGAAGACTACATTAGCATCTCTACAAAAGCAGAACAGTGAGACTTCCTCAAGCTCCTATTTCCCCATGACGACAACTGTATTAATAAACTAAGAAACTTTTTCAAGTTAAAATTCCAGTTCCATCACTCTGTAATACAGTTTAACAACAAAACAGTATTTCTTGTGGCATACAGTCAAGTAAAAATCAAGAAAATGGTCACATAGGCACATATTTGTGTGTGTTTCTATGTGTGCAGGCTCACACGTACACATGTTATCGTGGATCAGAGGAAATGATTCATTATTCCATCTTAATTCTGTGTGGACACTTGTCAGCATTGCAAACCACTTCCAATTTAGCAGAAATGAAAGCAAGGTTTGTCTCTGCTTCAGAGGAGTCCAACTCAGAAAAGGCTTTGCAGATTTGGGTTCAGACGAGCAGAACAGTGTTGTTAACGCTGTACTGATCTAAAGAAAAGGTTGTTATCGAGTAAAGAATTTATGACTATACATGGATTTTTGACTAGATCTATAGACATAATTGATTTCCTCAAATATGTAAAGTACTTAGGGAAAGAATGCAGCCTCTGCTGAATCAGAGCCAATATGCTTCATCTAAACAAAGTTACCTAATAAATTAACTGGAGCTGAAAATTGTTGTCCACAACTGTCAGCTCAGTTTTCTTCCGAGTGAGGGTGAAACAAATATTTCATTTCAGAAGAACTAGTGGGCTCCATCAGGAACAGACCCACCTGGAATGAGGAGAGGAGGCAGAGAGGGCTGAGGGGACTCCAGTGATGCCCCACCCCAGCTCCACCCATGTTACCATGCTTAATGCGACTGTGTAGCATAAACATTATGCTGCTGACGGTGTAGCAGGAGCCTGCATGTGGTTTCACTCATGGTTAATGCACCAGGGTTGAAAGCTGTACCATGCAAGAGGGTCTTAGTGGTTATGCTTGTTAGGGTAGGGAAGATTACCCATGAACATGATATTTTCACACTAAGACAGGTGAACGGAATGGGGGGACAGGATGCCTGGGTTTCCTAATGATGTTGTTGCCCTGCACGTTGTGATAAAGCAGTGGTTTGCTAGGCGAAGACTGTAAGAAGACATATGACCCACAGTTCCTTAGAATCCTTCTGCCACTGTGATGTACTTACAGCATCATAGCAAATCAGCTTTTTTCATAAGACATGGGTGTAGAATAATTTAGTAAGGCAAAACAAGACAGAATGTATAATAATCTGTCATATGAATGGCTCTGCTGCATTTCATACTAGCATAGGTTACCTCCAGTGAGTTCTTGGCAGCTTTGACTGTTCCCCTCTTTTTTATCACAGCACCTTTCTTGACATGAGTGTCTGTTGTACTTTACTTCACCCATAGATTTCTTTTCCCCCAAATTCACTGCTTCCATTACCTGCGCCCACATAACTTACCTTGCTTTGGCAGAAGGGAAAGAATATACAGCCTCTTCCTCATGAGGTAATCAATAGTGCTTCAAAGATAAGCCAGCCAGCAAAGGCTTGTAAATAAGTGTCACTTCTGTCTTCAACAGCCCTCCATATGTGACATTTGCAATGCTTTTAGTCTCAATTGACCTGACCCAAGGGAAAGATGTCAAGAAGCCTCTGCTGAATCGGAGGTCCTGAGGTTACTGCTTCACTGGAGAATCACCACCTTATGCCACCCTGCTTTTCTTTCATAAATACTAAACCCTTAGGCTTTATTAAGATGTTATATACATCATGGATGAACTCTCTAATGCATGGTCATCAAAAGATGAACACATCTTTGTTTAAAAGGAGACTATGCAGGATGTACTCTGAAGCAGTAACAGTCTAGATTATACTTTGGGATGACTATATTTCTAACAGAGCATTTGGCTAACACAGATGTAATGAAATGGCGACCAGGAACTTCTACAGAAATGCAGAACAGTGACAGCTACTAAACCAGCTCTGTAGCCAGCAGACTCTGTGGGACATATGCACAGCATTTCTGTCAGCAGGGTGAGACAGGCAGATCCTCACAGAGCAAAAGTTTACAGCTATCCTTTTGAAGAAAGACTAGGCAAGGGAAATGCTATAGTCAATGCTACCTAACAGACTAAAACACTGATTTAAACCACTATTTTCTACCTATAACCCTTTCTTTTTCTTGGTGCTTATCAGATTTTTCAACTATGGTGAGACATAAAAGAGAGAGATGCAAAAATAATTATCTTGAAGGAAGGAAAACAACTGATCATAAACTCAAAAATATTAATCCCTTCCAAGGTATATCTAGGAGACTGCCACTATTTTTTAGAAATACCACATACATATCATCTTGCAAGTTTAAGCTTCTGTGGTTTGTGATAAAATCCAGAGGTCAGTCACTTTCCAAAGATAGAGAACTGGTGGTCAGTAGAGCAGGACTTGTGCGCAAAGGAATGGGGAAAAGTTCCTGAAGCTCCTTGTCACTGCCAGAGCTTAGTGACATTTAACTGTGTCAGCTTGAGCTCCACAAGCTTCACCTAAGTCTGTATATGTTTGAGTTGTTGAAAATTTAAGGAGAGGAAAAAAGAAAACAACTAAAAAAACCTCCCAAACCAACACCTCAGTTCTATTTCCATTATCACATATTTCTGAAGGGATAAACAGTAAATCAATATGCCCAAATTGCTGATGCACTCTGAAAGGGAGTACTAAAATCTGCTATTCATTTTTAGAGGCTGAACAGTTGCACTACGAGTCTTATTGTAGAAGGCAGTGTCGGTCTGAGCCCCAGGAGCTCACCTGGATCCCCAGAGCCCATGGCAATGCCTGGATTCTGCTCAAAGTTGGGAAACTGGATGCAGCGTGAAGCTCGGGGTCATGCACGGGAAAGTGACATTTCCCTCACATTCCCAGAGGGAAAACAGACACACTTGGAGTTTATAAGCAAAGCATTTTATTACCCTTTCTATTTGCGCATACAAGCTGCTAAGTATATAAACGTGAAATAATTACCACAGATTCATAGAATTCAGGTGGGAAGGCTCCTGCTCAATGAAGGGCGAGCTTGAGAGGTTGCTCAAGGCTTTATCTTCTAAGGATGGAGACTACACAACCTACATATCTTTATAACTAAAAGAAATATAATACAGATTTTTATATATGTGTATATACATATAATACTATATTATTTAGAGTTAGAAAAGCAGCTGATCATGTTCAAAAAGGTTTGTATGTCAGGGGATATATATACTAGACAGGGCTGTGATCTAAAATTAGAATTCATTGTAAAAGAGGCAAATAAAGGTCAGGTTTGTTTCCTCATGCCATAGATAAAACAGTGTTTTTAAAAGCAACTGAAATACAATTCATAAGTGAAATATAATTCACAAATGTTATATTTAATTTGACTTCTGATGGCACTATGCTCCTGATGAGAAAATACTTAAAAATCAAGATCTTGGAAATATAATGGTACAAGCTCAAAGGCGCTTATACCAAACCTGCCGCTTAATTGCTGCATTTCTCTAACTCTTCACTGCCAACTTGGGCAAACATGGCAAATTGACTGTTCCATTTTTAGGGGCCGTGATCATGAGGTGCAGTGGTATTTCTGCTGGTATGCTTGAGTATTTGGTCTTTCTGATTTGTTCCTGTGCGATTTCAAAAATAACAAAGCTGCAGTGGTGTTAGAGATCCTTACTTCTCTCACTGCACATACCTTATGAATCATATGTACTTTAATATTTGAAAAACACCATTCTTCTGTCCACTGAACTGAATGTCTAGACTGTAACAGATATACTGAAATACACTTAGGTGCAACATGTTAATGGTGTATCTGAGTTTCCTAGCAATACTACAGGCAGAACCTTGATGCTTGTCAACCATTACTCTTCTGGTTTTACCATCTGTGGTAGAAACAGGAGTCTACTTTTTCTAAATTAACTATAAAGGTTTGACAATCGGTGCATTTTTCCACTTCTAAAACATTATGTCTGAGATACATATATTTGTTTTCCTTCGCAGTCCCAGATGACTCCAAAGGTAAACCATTCACACTCTACAGATCTGTTCAACATAGAATAAATGACGGGGAGGTAGCAGTTGTATTTTTTTTTCCTTCCACATTTTAGCTACATTTTTAAGATTCTTAGTCATCAAAATTTTAAATAATGTGTCAAACATTGACATGGTTAATGCTGAGCCTTGGTATTAGAATTTGATATGCCACTTGATCTTGTGCTAACAGTTAAAATACTAAAAATAAAATACTAGAATTAAAAATTACATGTCTTATCTTGATTGTTTCTCTAAGGTAAATGGTCAACGTTGTCACTGTTTTATTAAAATCCTGTAGGGTTTGTGCAGTCCTCTCAGGTTTGTGCAATTTCCTTTGCATAAACTTTTTAGAGCTAATAATGAACATTTCTAAGGCTTTGTAAGGTACTTCCACCAAACAAAGAAATCTAACCGTACCATCAGAAAAAAACCCATAGGCTAGAGCCAAACCCTCACTAAATGCATTTAAGTTTTAACTCAGAAAAGAATGGAGAATGATTTATTCTCATTCATTTTTACTGTTTATAAAACTTTGGGCTCCAGGCTGATGATGAGTATTACTATAATTAATAAAAGAACCCCACAATAATGGCAAATAGTTATTATAAAAACATCTCACTCGTTGTGAATGAAGTAGTAAAGGGAATAGGCCATGAACTTGCATGCAAGTCAGCAGCTAGGCACTTTATTTGTGTGTAACGAATATTTAGTTTTACTTCTACCCAAGACTAACTGCTCAAACAAGAATACAAGGTGATTGATTACACTGGAAAAATGACTTAGTAATTAATCTTCCTAACAAAACAGTTATTTCATTGTTATAAAGGTTATAACTTCAGCCTTCTCTCAAGCCCTAATGAAGATGGGTTTTGCCCTACTGCAAAACTCTGCTGCTCTCTGAAGGTTAACAAGTATTGGACAGTAAGAAGGTGGGAAATTAATTCAGGCTTGGTGTCCTCTCAGAAAATACTTGGAACTGTTGTCTTTTGTGGTAAGGGAACCTAAATCAAGTGAGCCTGCATGACTTCAGCAGTGGCAGCACGCCCAGGCAAGAGGAAATCTTTGAAAAAAGGACAGTTCCAGGCTACAGGGCAGAAGCAGCATGGTTGGTCATAAATTTGTATTTAAATTGATACCAGATAGCAACAAGTAAGCCAGGAATGAGCGCTTTGTGTATTTTTCCTTCTTTAGTGAGACACTACCTTTACTTGAGACTCCAGCCACTTTTGGGGACTAACATTACACAGAATTCCAGCCTTGAGGAAAAGCAGAAGGATAACAGGCCTGATGCCTAACGTCAAACAAGCTGTAACTTCCTAAACAGGTATAGATGGCAAAATCTGACCAGATTGAGAATGGCATGATGAGATGACCAGAAAATGTGGGTCTAAAGACCTAGATGTCAGTTATAGTTATTAATGGAAAAACGTATTTGTTCAGTCTAAAGGACCACTGTTACTTCTGCCAACTTCTCAGCTGATGACCCCAAACTTTCATCATCATCATCTCAGTCTTGTATCGGTATAGCCAATTCACTCTTGTACGTGTTCCCACCTTTGTCAAATGTTGGCTGAAGGACTGAGCTAATATACTGATCAGCAGGCTGCATTACAGCTGCCCCATGCCAACTGTTCTGGCCTCCATATAC
>VYZW01031855.1:0-15966 GCA_013401315.1 Balaeniceps rex
GAAGAAAATTAACTCTATCCCAGCCAAAACCAAGACAAGGAAAAGCAGGCTGTCTCGGACTTGTCACTGCCTCTGTCAGATGATCTGTCCCTTTATCAAGTCAAATCAATGCATGGTAGTCCAGAAACAGAACGATTAATGATTTACAACTTGTAAGATAAAGTACACACAAAGAAGTTCATCCATCAGTGTTCCTCATACCGAATGAAATGGTCACAAATCCTGCAGTGCCAGAAAATACATCATCTTCTTCAGGCTTAAAACATGACAAGACAATGAGGGCAGTATATTTTAGGCTTGGATATGAGAAAAGAGAAATCTTAAAAATCAATTAATATTCTGAGAAGAAACATTCTGCTGAAGGAGGGAGAAATAAAGTCATCATTTTCAGGTGTTTTCTGAAATGAAGGACAGTGACAGAAGAACCTAACTTATCCACACTGTCACCATATTGTCTTTTGTCAACATTCTTCTGCAGGTTCCTGTTTGGTGTTTTTTTGTCATTTTTTTGTTTTGTTTTGTTTGTTTGGTTTTGTTTTCTTTTTTTTTCCTCTAAATATTAGAAAAGAAGCCTGGATTATTAACTCAGACTAGATATCTAACATTTAGATGACAACACTAGAAGTAGGTGAATTTCCTCAATATGATAAAAATATAACTTTGGCTCACCTGGTACCTCAAGGGACAAGTGTAACAGAGACAGTAAAAAAAAAAATCTGAAAACAGTTAACTAAGGGTTTTGTTTGTTTGTTTCAATGGTTGACTTTGGGCCATTGAAATAAAAAAGATCTAATTCTTTATAAATATATTGAACTCAAACGTAATTGCATCAAAAACCTCCAAGTAGGACAAAAATCACACAGACAGAAGTGTGGTAAATCAACCTGTTGGATTTATCATCTTAGAAAGCAAGTGACACAAGAGAAGAGGAAGGAAAGGAAGGCAATAAAATATCTGCAATTTGAATGCATTTACATTCATTTCCTGATAACACTAAATGCCACCTAATATCCCCCTGCCCCTCACACACTAAGCCAATGCAAACCAAAGGTCCTGAAAACACTATTTATAGAAACAATCAGAATGTGACTTTTCACAGATGCAAAAAAATAATCACGTGAATAAATGTTTGCAAGTTTGGTCAGGCTGCATGTTAGCGATATTTAGACGTCGTTCGCAAAAATCACTCTGCAGATCATATAATTAATACAGTTTTTCTCCTGCAGTGCTGCTTTCCTTTCTCCAGCTCTCTAATAAGGCAAAGGACTGTGCTTTTAGCTGGTATGAGCTTGTGCGCATCAATTGCAGTGACAGATAATCCAGGTCCAAGTGTGAACTATAGTACGCTTACAAACATTGGTTAACATTTCTTTTTCAAAATTATAAAATGCAGTTGCAAAAATTGACAAGTTTTGTGCTGTGCCTTAGCCTCCAAATTATTCATATCCTGCAAAAATTCTGCTTCAAGTAGCTGACACCAAAAATCCATTCAGTTGTTCAAATATGATATTTTAAATACCTGACAAGGTTATTTATAACTATTGTATTATTTTAATTAAAATAAGACCTATCAATTACATTAATTAATAGTGGTAGTGTGTGGATGTGTGCCTAACAAGTGAATATAGAGTGTAATTTGTTTGAACTATTTTTTCTGCTGTAATGATACTGTTACTCAGGAGACATTAGTACTTGGCTAGATTTAATTGAACAAAGGAAACCATGTCATTAGCCTTGGGAAAAACATTCTAATCAGAAATGAGCAAGTATTTAAACAAGCTTGCCTCTGTACTGAAAAAAAAATAGAAAAGGCATCAAATAACTGCTGATGAGTAAGATATGAGGACACAAAAAATATACATTACCATTCTGGAATAGACAAAGTACTGAGATATTCCCAGAATCTCGTCTCTTTTGCTGTATGTCAAGGTAAAATGCACTTAATTATCGTTGGTGTGTATGTCAGAATACCACACTGTGATAGGGACATGTTATTTCTGATTCCATTTCATGACACAGGAGACGATGCTCTTAAATCTTTTGTCTCATTTTGTGAATTCATTAAGTCGACACATTTTTGCCTATGTCTTGCCTCTAAAATTATAGTGAGTAGTTGCTGAAAACCAATTGACTTGGCTTTTAGCTGGCATTACCCAGGCTTTTCTTATTGAAAAACATGTATTTATGGTGACAAGGACCTTTTAGATTAGCTTGAGCTCTGCTACTGGCCAGCTGCATAACTGTGGGTGCATCATTTCATTTGTCTATTTCTCCTTCTAGCTTTGGTCCGTCTTGTTTATTTAGATTATAAACTCCTCAAGATGGGGCCACAGACAGCTTCTGAACCTCTGTGCAGAAGGGCAGGGACAGAATATTACATAATTCCAGTTTATTGCAATATCAATGCAAAAAAATTTTTATAGTGGCTTAAATAACTTGGAAACAGATTCATACAAACGCTTGTTCTTTTTTAATAAGTTTTTAAACAGTGCTTTTGGCTGAAAGACTTTGGATTCCTAATTTGCATTTTAAACAGTGTCAGAGCAATATTCTTACTGGAAACTTTCCTTCAGGTTACCTTCTGTCTACTTCACTCTGTTGGGAGATCCAGGATAAATACGTTATCATTGCTACTGAGTCACTCAACCACATTAACAACTCAAACCAAAGCCAAATCCTCTGTGGCTGTTAGAATTACAAGCAATCTAAGCATCACCTTCTGGAGCAAATAAACAGGCAAGAAACACACAGTAAAGTGATATGCAACAATTGCCTCTGAATATTAAACAAGGCAGGTCAGTAGAAGGTCAAAAATATTTTGTATGGCAGCACAAACCACAGACCCAAAGTCAGGATTGCCATTAAGTTACAACAGACCTGCAAACATTATAGGAGGAAGAAAAGCAAGGGCATTCTTCCAAAACCCGACAGCTCCATCACCCTTTCTGGTTCAGTGAATACATAAGCAATTAAGAGGGGGCTCAGCAGATCCATTTTAAGAATTCCAGGTTATCTGAGGGTAGGGACATGGCTTGCACTAGTCTTTCTTTTCCATTAACAAAGTCAAATCCCAAGAAGATGTGAGTTTGTCCATACACTGATTAGGCAGGCTGTAGAAAGTCATACAGTCTGCTGCAGGCATCTAGTTTGAAGTACTGAATTCAGGAGCCTAGTTTCCAGAAGCTCTGTATGTTCTCACTGAGAGAGAAAAATCAGAGGGTTAAACAGAGCAGGGGAGTAGCTGAGATTCTCTGAAGCTCCTTCTAAAGAGATGAGGCTCTAACTCCAATTTACAAATAATTCTCAGTTTACTTGATCTGCGTAAGGGCACATCTAATGGTGTCAATTCCCCATGACATCTCAAAACAGGTGGAAAATATACCTCCTTGAATAAAAGATCATGACATTTTTCAAAACACTAGGCCCGTAGGTCAGCAGTTATGTATTTTTTCTTGCAAGTATTTTAAAATGCTGCAATGTCATTAATATCTCTTACAGGAATCATTAGCAACATGAGAGTAACAAACTGTAACTTTAATGAATAAAACTTCCATCTTCCTTTTACGTCCTTCCAAAGAGATTACACTTTCAGAGCTGATCCAGCCTCTGTAGATCTTTACCCCTGTGCTCACTCATTTTGCAGTCAATGGGATTCACAAGATTCCACTGAAAGATTGGTGGCTGTATTTTCAGTAGGACAGGGCTAAAACGTTGAAATAAACCAGGATCTTTTAAAGATTTCAAACAGGATACAAGAAGAAAATAGGGGCAGGTTTTCATCTTCTACATCTGTAATATGGTCTACTCCAATGAAGTATTTAACCACTTAAGAGTTTAACTGAAAACATACAAGAAGTTCCACTAAGACTTCTCAGGAATGCAAGCTAAGCATCTTTAAATGCTCTGTTGGACCAGTCTTTAATTTCAGGTAAAAAAGAAAGTGAAGAAAGACACTCACGTATGAGGGGGAAAAAAAGAAAACAAGCAAGGAAATGAAAATATTGTGTTAGTTATTACAAATGGGAATAGTGATGTCAGTGTTTTAAATACACAGCAGTGTCTTACTGAAAGATAGGAAACTAAATTTTAGCTGGAACTTGTAAATAAACACTGGGCTGCCACAATTATGTATTGCTGTCCCAGAAGAGGAAATCAACAAGAAATAAGAGGGCTGGGGGGGGGGGGGGGGGGGGNGAAATGAGATTGCCAATACATCTGAAAATCGGTTTGCACACTGTTTTCTTCCTCCTGCCTCCCTGCAATCTTGCTTGAATGCATTTAAGAACAGCCATTTTCAAGAGTCCTTCTGGGTTAAGGAAAGGAATAGGGATGGTGGAAGGATACTCCTCATACGCCCAAGATGCTAACATATCTATCTGACAATTTATTTGTCAGACAGTATTAATTTACTTCAGACTCAAAGCAAAATTGCAACTCTTTGTGCACCACAGACATAAGGCAATCTCTGTCAGAAATAGTTGCACCTTTGTAAACAAGTCAAAGAAGAGAAATCAGAAATATAAAGAGTGAAAATGACCTGCCAAAAGTTCATCCAAGATCATAACTGAGAGGAGTACTTACTGCCAAGGCCCACTTTCATGTCCTGTAAGATCAAGGGTAGCATCTTGGCCTCTCCTTAAGCAAAGGGAGAAATCATTTGGGAACAGTCATCCCCGAGGAGGCTGTATGCAGCACAGCCAGGATCCCTTCTCAGAGCCCCAGTGCAAGTTGGCTCCTCTGAAACTTTTCCAATGTCCTTGGAGGGACCAAGCACTCTGGCTGCGTACTTGCATGGGTAGCAAATAAACAGCACATGCTTGAGGAGAAAAATGAAGAACCCCCTACTTTAAACAGCCATTAATGGTTTGTGGCTTGACTAAAAATAACAATGGCTGGAAACAAAATCTGAATTTGTTTTTTCTTTATGGGTTCAAATTATGCTGTGCAGTGATCAAGACATTTCATAAGATTCAAAATTCTACTGTCCTGGGAGGATAGGTTGGTTGTATATCCCCAGGAAACCTGTCAGAAGGAGTTGGCTTTTATAAAGCCCATGCTAATACACTTCACTCCCAGCCTCCTACATTACAGAAAATTGAGCTAAGACATCACTCAGCCCATCTGCCTCTCCTACCTCCTAAACATGCTTCCCTTGTGTTTTAACGGTATATATTTCACTTGGTTAACAGCTACTAATAATAATGTTTGAGGAACAAGGGAAAGTCTGATGTGGGCAAAAAGAAGTATCTTTTCTCTTGCAAATTTAAAGAAAAAAACCCTCCCAGACACAGATATTCTAGAGGGAAATAAGCATGCAATCTAGTAACCCATTTTTTGGTACACAATAGCCTCCAAGTACAGCATGTGAAATGGGAAAGGCTTGTTACTTCCACACCTTGTCACTGACATCAAAGTCCACTGACAACTCTTAAGGTTTCTGACTTGTCTTATTTGACATTTGTTACTCTTGCTATACTTAATATTCTTTGCACTGAATGTATACGAAGCTATTTGTTATTTCTGTTTCCTATTAGCAGAGGATTTATATCATTGCATTAGAATGCTATTACAATGAATAAACTCATCACCACCCTGAAAACAAAAACATCGGGGAGAATAGGAAGAAAAGAAAAAGAAAACCCAGATGCACATCCGGAGAGAAAAAAGTTCTAAAGTTCCCTAAAAAAATATAAATTTTGGCCATGTATGTATACCTTGGCAAGTCAGTGTCCCAAATGCAAAATGTAAGGGCTTTGGCCCAAAAAGTGGAAGAATTTTTGAAACAGCCACTGACATGCCCAATAGCAGAGATGTGCTTCAAAGAAAATTCAGAGATCGAAGAAGAATGTATGTTCACCCCTGTGTGCTCCGAAGGAAGCAGCGGGATACACTGGTATCCAGTTAACCCTGCCATCCTCTTTCATGTCATCAAAGAAAGGGGCAAATCTTCATTACTCTTATAAATATCACTGCCTTGAGGAATATTAGACAAGCCAAAAGTTCAGAGAAATCATTTTTTTAACAAACAAACAAATACACTTGGCAGAGAAAGAGAAGTGTTTGGAGCAATCTGAATAGCAAGACAAATACAATAATTTTTGCCAAACATTGGCCTACACTGGTAGGAATGAGCAGAAGTGTGACTAAGTCTAATTCAAGACCATTTCTGCTAGAGGAGATCGGGAGTTGAAGATTTAAGAAAACATAGTTACTGGTACTGCACAGACCATAAAGCAATCATGAAACTAGCAAATTATTTCTGTCTCATAATGAGAACAGAATAGAAGAAGGTGACTCAATCTCTGTGAAATAAACCAATAAAACTTTCTCTATTCCTCTGAAATGAGGCCAGTTACTAAGATTCAAAGAAATTTGGTAATTTCTTCCTTGAAATCTTATTGTGAGTGTTGATTCCCACTATTCTTCTATGGCTCAGCTACAAGAAGAAGAGCTGAACTCTCACGGGAAATGTGGTAGCACCTCCAGTTTGTTCGGAACAGGAGTGGTTTGATATTTCCTGAAGTTCTGTAATTTTCAGAGTTACTTTTTCAGAGCCTTTCCTCTGACATGAACTGAAGCATGATTTCAGACAAAGACATAGTCAATCATCAACTCTGAGTCTTACACAGGGCTTGGTCCAAGCCCATTAGAGACCTCCCAAGTTTTTGTTCCTGAACACACCAGGCTCCACACGCAGGGTCGTGTGAACGGTTACATCCCCCACATCAGGGCACTTGCAGAGGGCGGGCAGGGCATGCTGGCCAGGGGCTGAAGCCAAGGACTTCTGCAAGGGAGTGTGCTTTCCAGAAAGTGCTTCTGACCTCTTCCTGGGGTGCAATACCCTGGTGTCTCTGATCTGCAGGCTCATTTTCCTGGTGCAGCAGGACAGTCAACAGGTCCTGGCACACTTGTCATTCCAGAGGCAGGAGAAAGCCACGACATGGAAGGAATTGATGTGAAGGTGACCATATGAGCGAATCTTCTGTATAAAGCACATGACTTATCAGGTATAGTATTAGTGGCAATAGAAAAACTTTATAGATAAAAGAGAAATGCAACGGAAAATGTTGTTTTCAATACGACAGGGACACAGTGAACCAATGCACACTTTGTCAAACAAGGCGACCCTAAAGCCAGGCAGAAGTAGGAAGTCTGAGAAAGGACTGAGTACAAACAGAATGAAAGTTGGCCTTCAAACTTCTTGTGTTTATCAGCAGCAAACTAAATCTTGACTTTATTGAGGCTCTCCCCATCAGTGTAACTGACTGAGCTGTAAAAATAGGCCATATAATAATGAGGTTTTTGATAATGTTTCCCAGCACAAATGTTTCACAGAAGCTTCATTTGTTGCCTAACACTGCATAGGGAAATCATAAATACTAGTTAGAAATATATATAGGTCTTTATGGACTCATAATACATATGTATCTGTTACAACTAGGATTAAGCTGTATACAGCTACACCTGCAGGCTAAATAACAGCAGGTTTAATTAATTTGTTAAAGCCATATAAAGTATTCAGCTTTCCAAGTACAACAATTCTATTCATTCAGGCTGACTGAATATCAATAATTGCCTAACAGCAAATCTAGCTATGAGACAATGCAAGCATTCAAATAGCAAAAATTACATGTAGCAATTAGTTAATATGGTAAAACTAATAAAGCAAGTGTTCATAGCACAAAAAAGTGATAGAAAATAGTAGATAAAAATAATAAAATGAATGTATTATTGCACTTGGTAAATAAACATTTTGTCTCTCAAACAAAATGCTGTGCTCCAGGGAAGCACACAGCCTCACAGCCGATGTCCATGAAGAGCTCTAATCCTGCTTGCTGTATATGTCCAGGGAAAAAGGAAAGGAATCAACTTGCTCAGTTTTTGGAGGTTTTCATCTTGAGTAGGAATGGCCTACTTGACCAGACTGAAGTACCTTTCTGTGACCAGATCAGCTGCTTCAGCATGAAACTTAGTATCCTTTCTTTTGAATTTCGCTTAGGAGGAGAATAGCATGTGAAATATTCATATGCATACTATTCATTTATTTTTAGTAGATTCCATAAGGAAATCTGGTGGAAGGCAAGGAATTGGACTACTGTCTCCAAAGAATCAGGTTAGTGCTCTCAACCTTCTTACATGCCATTTTGAGTATCAGATTTACAAATTTAGGTCATGTATACAAAGCAATTTAAAAAATAGTAACCAACATTTATGTTGCAGCAGGTAATAAAACAATAACATGCAGTAACACTGCCCCAAGGATCCCAAACCACTTTAATTAAGTCTTAAAACATAGCCCAGAGAAGAATGAACACAGTATAGAGAACACATCTCTCAACAACCAGCTCCAGGTTAAAGGGAATAGCTGTTTCACACCATGTAGCAAACAACACACAAGCTTGGGGATAAGAATAAAAGTGAATACTGAAGCCAAACACAGATGCAGATGGTAGGTGAAACACAAAAGTCAGAGGCTTAGATTTTACACAGCTATATATGGGCTCACACTCTGTGTCTGAGTCTTCAAACTCTAGTAACCTGACTTCTGTTTAACATTTCACCTGAAGGATGGCACCTCCAACGGCACAAAGCCATCAAACTTTATTCTGGCTCTTCCAATTTAGGAGATGGTCAACCCCTGAATCACTGGCCAAACTGCAGCAGCAGCTGGGTGTGCCTGGGTGTGGATCCAGCTCCAATTAACTCCACAGCCTTGAGAGCTGGCAGGATCCTTGTGTGAACCAGAGCAGCTGCAAAACCTAGGTGGAGTGATGTCTCAAGCTGCACATTAATTTGCTAAGTGTGGAAATACATACTGTGCAATATTTACAGTTAAAAATCTAACAAAGCTATGCTTTGACATTGAAGACAGAGTTCTGTGGCTTTCGAGTACCTACTTGGAAACCTGTCAGTAATACTGGTTTATAGTTCATGTCATCCTCTACCTATTCAGATCTAGATACATAAAGATACCCAGGTACAAAGATTTGGCTAGTGCTCTCAACAGTACTTGCCAAGGCTGAAAATAAGCTTTACAGAGATCAGTCTTCATGATTAACACTAATTAGCCAGCAAAATACTTAGGAAAATATGTATGCTACAAATAAGCAAAAGGAGCTTTTTTCAGAAAAACAACCATGTTAAAAGGAAAATGCTTTCCATGTCAATGAATCAATTTTAACATGCTAATGCTCTGGACATTCACATTTTTCCTCATTTGTTCTTTTCTACTACTTGGATTTGTAAGCGGTACATTGGCTGCATAGCATTCATGCCAAAATGTATATTTATATGCTGACGGTGTAGCAGATTATCAACAAGCACAACTTTGGGCGGAAGACTTTTAAATGGTGTAACCTGGGCATGTGGACACAGATATCTATTTCATTGGCATGATCTGTAACCATCAACAAATATCTGCTCCTTCTCACACTCAAAATAAAAGTGGAATCCTCAGAAAGTCAGAGGCCTGGATATTTGGAAAATGTTTTTTTGGTCTTTTAATATTGTAGTTCAGTAAAACAAAGCCCACTCATCACCCTTGAAAAATGTCATGTCCTGGAAAACCTTTTTAAACCATCCTTTGGAAACAATGATGACAGAGAAGTAGCATATTTGTTATTATTCACTGCTCCTTTGTAAGGGAGAATTCGACCAAAAATAGCATGCTAAGCCTCCATAGCTACCGAGCACAGAGAACCCACAATAATCTTGGGAATATTTTTGTTATTTCTCAGTGTCAGCAAAAAAAGACAAGCAAACAAACAAAGAGAAGCTAAGAAGTCTATTGTTGTACACTTGGCTGCATTGTGAATATGTTTTGTATTTGTGTGTTGAACTTCTTTAAAATTTAACCAACACTGAAGAATACCGAATGATTTAACGGCCACGTGAGTTTTTTCTCACATGCATATTACTGACCAAAGCTGTGTTGCCTGGTGGTAAAATCAAGTATAATATCCCCCATAGAAATAGAGAATCTAATTGTCACCTACCAGTCCTCACTGATAGTCACAATATTTACTAATTAACTACACAGAAAAGGTCAAGGAAGGAGGCATTGGAAATGAGATTCCTGTGGTGAGGTCCTACGTACAACTCGGTTTGACCGAAAGAACTTACATCTGGACAAAATTAGCACTCATACTGCAGATTCTTTGAACTCTGAGATAGTGGCCAACGTGGCTTGGATGCAAATATATGTATGTGTGTATATATAAACACAGACGCACATGACTCAGAAAGACTGCCAACCAAGTTTTCTGTAGGGCCAGTCACCAAGACATATGAGAATCTGTGTCACATCTGTTAATGTTACACTTGGTACTTCAAACATAGGCAGAGAAAAAGCACATAACGTGATTAAGTAGAAGATGCATACATGGAAAAAACAAAAAGGAAAAAAGGATACTGTCGTCTTTGAGGGCACATTAAACAGTGAAGAGTACTGAGCTTTTGGATGTAAAACACATGGCTAAGGCTTGTAATTTACAATACAAGAGTCTAAAAATGTAAAGAATCTCATTATGCCAGCCAGGTTAAACATTTAAATTCCAAGATGGAAAATTATACACAGACGCACATGACTCAGAAAGACTGCCAACCAAGTTTTCTGTAGGGCCAGTCACCAAGACATATGAGAATCTGTGTCACATCTGTTAATGTTACACTTGGTACTTCAAACATAGGCAGAGAAAAAGCACATAACGTGATTAAGTAGAAGATGCATACATGGAAAAAACAAAAAGGAAAAAAGGATACTGTCGTCTTTGAGGGCACATTAAACAGTGAAGAGTACTGAGCTTTTGGATGTAAAACACATGGCTAAGGCTTGTAATTTACAATACAAGAGTCTAAAAATGTAAAGAATCTCATTATGCCAGCCAGGTTAAACATTTAAATTCCAAGATGGAAAATTATTCTGTTGCTCCTTTTCTTCAGAACTTTGTTTCCTCCTAAATCCTGTATCCCCATCCTGACTCAGTTAGAATTGCCAGGACCGCATACACCAAGTGAGAGAAAAGATTTAAGTATGTTCTCAAAGCAGCTTTCCACCATTTACACTAATATTCTCTCACTGATTTTAAAATTTGCTGGTTGACAAGGCCTAGAACTTTAATTAAATGCTAAATATAAAAGGCTATGTCTTCAATACCAATGGAATAAAGCCAGAACAATGTAACATTACAGCAAAACTGGCACGGTTTCATAGTAACTCTATATAGCTTTCTAAATCCAAAATTTAAGTTTGCAACCAGCAAAAGACTTACTGTTAAAATGCTTGAACACATTTGTCGCTCCCCATAAAAGTGTGCAAAGGAAGGACATGTGTGACACGTGCTCAGATTTCTTGTTTCCGTACCCTTTCTTCAAAATATTCTTGCAAAATATGCCACCAACAGCATGATGCCAAGTGCCTTAAGGGTCACGCTGGGCTTGCTTCACAGGACTACAATGATTATATCATGGTGGCGTTGACGTGCAGCCATGTCCAAACAGCTGCTAAAGAGATGACAGGATACCATCTGTCAGGAAAAACCATGCCCAGCTGCTGTCTAATCTGAAGATTACTTTGCTGACATGATGCAGATGGCACAAAAAGCTTTATTACCAGGTTAGTTAACCAAGTCAAAAAAATCCAATGTTACAGTAGCAAAAGCCTTTCTACAGCTATAACAATGAGGCCTGAAGAAAATGGTGTTCAGCCACGGCACAGCAGAAGGCACTACAATCCACCAGACAGAAGATGAAAGCTAACAAGATACTAAAAGATCTGACAGCCCCTGCTGCAAGGCTGCTAACACTCTCTGTCAGGGTAATTTGTTCTTACTAACAAATGACATCTGTCCTCTAAGTTTATCCTCCTCTAAGGGCGCCTATGACACAGGGGCACACCATGGACCTCTGAGCAAGGAAACCAGTGGGTCCCTCTGCCAGGTAGCTGATGGCAGCCGCCTCTGGCTTTGGCCCATGAGCAAAGTTAATTCTGTGAGAAAACAGATCTCACCCAAAATGCAAGAGAGAATATTCCCATAGGTAGCTTCGTCACCCAGGTAAGCAAGGAAAAGGTGGTTTTTTTCTGGAACATCAGCTTTATCCCTCTTACTATCGAATTGGATTTAATTTTCTGCATTGCTTTGCCTATTAAGAAAATCAGTAGCACCTCCAAGGACTTCAAAGAGCACAGTTAGCTGACACTAACAAGCCCACTGCTTTTATTTCTGCTGCTTCCAAGAAAAAAATGTTTGTTGTAAGCAAAAAGATGCTGAAGTACCCCTTTCAATATGTTTATAGCTTTACATTATTATGCTCTTGTTTTCTTTGTGATTCACGTTGCACGTCTGCTGATTGGAATAAATTACACAGATTTCATTTCTGTAACGTGAAAAGTATGAGAGGAATTTTCCATCTGAAAGGTTTAGCAATACCACTCACTTTCAGTAAGATTTGTCCTGTCAGGCCATAATTGCTAGTGAGAGCCCCACCCTCTAGTACTTTCAGTAAAAAAGATAATGTCATTTCATAGTACAGGCATACAGTATACTGTATTTCACAAATATGTATGGTCCTGTAGTCTCTGCCAAAATTCATAAAATAAAGAAGATAGGAAGCAATGCCAAATGCGGAAAAGGAACTTTGTTTTAATCATGTACTTAGTTTACAATTAGCAAACACAGTAATGCCATTTAAGGTTACAAACTGAGGATGCAGAACTCATAAAGAAGAGTGCCACTAATAAAGAAGCTGGATGAGTAATGTCTTCTTTCCATGCTTTTTCATTTTTTAAGGAAGAGGTTTTAAATAACGAGGAATGCAGGGACACTATCAAAACAGTTGCTCTACAATTAGGAATTTTTTAGAATGCTTTCTCTACATGCTATTTTGGTAGGATTATATGAAATACTAATTAAATAAACTGTAAACTGTCCCTCTCTTCCAATTCACTCTGTGTAGCTCTAAACAACTTGTGCATGAGTATACAAGAACTTGCATGATTAGTGATCAGCAAAGTGAAGATTTAGGAGCTGGAATTCCCTTTAGATGTTTATGTAAAGCATAACTAGATACACCTGAAGATGAAAGTAAATAATGGAAATTAAGTCTTGATTATGAACTCTCTGTGGACTGCGCTAACCCAGACTTTGCATTACCGAATCCCTGTTGAGGTGACTCAGATTCAGTCCAGGCATACACAATAACAAATGCTGTTCTTGTTTTGTCTTACATGCCTATAGTTACCATAATACCTGTCAGATTTGTAAGTGCCTTTATTCTCATAGGGTATCTGTGATGTAGCATCACTACTGATCCACTGATGGGAAATTACAGACAGAGGACTAAGGCACTTGCTCAAAGCATCACAGTAAAGCCGTTAAGCAGTAAGGAGGTGAACCTCCATCTGCAGGAGGCACCACAGCTGCTTGGTCAGCCTTCTGCCAAAACATATCCAGGCAAAATTGGCAGAAATGTAATTTTGCTTCCTCAAACATTAAAACCTTGATCAGGGTATGTAACACATTCAGAGAAGCAGAGGGGGTGCTGTATCATGCTCATGTCTAAAGGAGTAACGTAGGCTCTCTTGAACTTGGACAATTGAGATGACTTCTCTGTGCTTCAGTTTACCTATCAGATAATGTCCTCTGCAAAGCTTTTGATGCTTCTTTCTCTAAAAACATTATTAAAATTCCAAATATTGTTATTGTTGCTACCATTCAAGTTTTTGAGTCAGCAGAACAGGTCTGAATATCTTACAAACAACCACTGTGTTGAAATTCTTTACATACTTTTGTAGTGTAGGCTGGCTAAATCCCTGTAAATGTAATGGTTTTCTTCACAGAAACTGGAAAATTTTCAGCGACTTGGGGGAAAATACATTTTATATTTTTCAAACCAGTGTTTTCCTTTTGAGGGTAAATATGAAATTGTAAAACATAAAATAAACTTTCCACTATGTTTTTCCTAAAAGCTGGGGCTATCTCTTCATTCAGATATTAAATGCACGCTGCTAGTGCTGCTGGTCTCAGTGAAAGCTCTCCTTTCTTTTCTAACACTGCTGTATTAACAACAAAATCTACCAAGAGTGAGAAACCACACTGCCCACCCAGCATTCGCTGCAGCAAAGTCCAGACAGTATTGGTTGTTGTCTCTACAATATCCTACACGCAGGAGTGAAAAGCTGCCAGTAGCCATTCCTTTTTTTTTCCCTTTTTTTTTTTCCCTGCATTTTACAAAGAAGCAGCAGCTCCAAGAATAACTCTCTGGCAGGGTGCTGTACATGCTGACTTGGAAACTCATCTCTGATTCTAATCCAAACCAGCAGGCTGTGAAGAAAATCGTAGTCTCTCAAGTGCAGCGAACATTTCTCCCTGCCCCAGCCTACTGAGACATTGTGTCATCAAAGATTTTATTGTCTCAGCAGGTGGGCGTCACGTACCTCGCAGATACCAACGTTTTCAATTACAAGCCAAACAGGATGCATTGGTTTTTAAAGGGAAAATTTTTTGTTAAATGGTATGAAAAGTGTTCTGTACAGTTACAGAGCTATATCAAGTCATTTAGATAGCAGAGGAATCAGTGTGGCAGACCAGGAGTGCATCTGCAGTCACAGCTATATCTTAGGAAGATTTACTCCTACAGCTAGAGGACAGAACAGTTACACACACAAATGTGTTGAAGACATATTTGATTCAAACCCACTGTAATTAAAACAATTATAAAACCTTAAGGCCATTGCTGCCATCCAGTAAATCAGCTTCAAATACTTGCACGGCCAGTAGATCAGCTCTGTGTCAGTACGTGCCCGTTGCACCATCTCCTTCCCCATTCTGCATTACTGCCAAGTAATTTTCCTTCCCAAAATATTATGTTGATATTTTAAATACTATGTTGATAGACTTTTCTACATATCTCTTCACTTAAAAGTCAACAAGATAGAAGACATCTCCTATCCTATCCCTAAGAGTACAGTGTGCAGTACGTCATTATGTTTTGATGCTTATGATGTTTTTAAAAGCATTAACCCATCTGGAAGTGCAAGGCCTGTACCCTGTTGCATTTCTGGTGCAGCAACCATTTCTGATATAATGTAGAAATCTTCAATTATTGATGCGAAAACCTGGTGTTTTCCTGGAGCACTGGAGAGGACTGACATACCAAAAGGATGCTGCTTAAATAGCTGAACACTCTCAATATAGAAGCCCCTGGATTATAGTCTCTCCCTTTTCTTCCATATGGGTAACTTCAGTCTAGCACCTACATTCAGAATTGCAAACTTAGTTCAGATCTTCCCTATATTTCAGTGCTTTTTAGAGCTGCACTCGATTCTCAGTTTCAGGGATGCATCCTGGAACCAAACTGTACGTAAGACTCATAATGTTATCTGAACTAAAGCTTTTAGAGTAGCTATAGCAGTTTCAGACAGTCAAATAAATATGTTTCCCCTAGGTCCCTAATATTTAATCATGGAAATATTAAGTGATTTTACAGCTGGAATCCCACCAGAAAGCAGATATTGTATACATTCAGCACATTAAGTATTCATCATTCCTTGTGGGAGTACCTGATAAGAAATGCTAACAGGCAAGTGGATTTGGCATATGTGTGAGGGAAAGGCTGACCTTCACAAAAACGTGATTGATGGAAAAANACACTTCTACTAGCCAAACCCACCTCATTATTATTACTAGTTCCCTGTGGCCTTTACTGTTCTTTATCAGCATCAATCACATCAATCCAACATGACAAACGCATCTAGCTTCCAGTTCTCCTGTGCTTATCTCAGGTGTGGCAGCATGGAGGGGTCAGTCCAAGTAAAACATTAGTGTTGAACTCAAATAAAGAATAAAACCCAACTACAAACCATCAAAAGACCAAGTCCTGACCTCAGCCAGAAGCTCTCACATCCTTCCTGTCCTTCCTTGAAAAAAACTATCGCTGCTCAATGAGGCATGAGCTGGGCTACTTCTT
>VYZW01031855.1:25613-36864 GCA_013401315.1 Balaeniceps rex
TACATTGCAAGAAAGATTTCACGGCTCAGAGCTAAGGTAACCAAAACCTTTGAAGTAGGCTATAAACATACATAGTGCATAAATAACCTGGTGGTTTTGTTTCTTGCTAGAGGAAATTTTCAGTGTATTTATAATGTCCTTTGATGCTCCCTGTAAATTTGCAAACAAGAGGCCACATGTCCTTTCGATGAAACTTTAGTTGCAAATATATGTAAAACAAGCTGCTGGAAGAGTTTGGAAGAGTTTGAAATAAACAAACAGAAAGAGTTACACATACATCACCAAAACATGGCTTAGTTACATTTTAAAAGCTCAACAAGGCAAGCTTTGGCTCCCACAAATTATAAAGGGTTGTTTAAATAGCTTTTTTTAACTAGTTATTTAAAATAAGAACACCATGTCTGAACAGGAGTTTAAGATATATACTGGCTATGTGTTTCAGCACTTTAAAAAAAAAAAACACAAGCTATGCACATTAGAATTAAACAGACACAATTAGGAATGACGGCCCTTTCTCCTGCATGCAATTTCACTTATTTCTAGAGCTGAACTCAAATAAAAACTAATGTGTGGATCTGAACTATACAGACATGTTATTTTATCCTAAATAATGGAAAAGGACTGGAAAGGACTGTCTTGAGACCTCATGTTCTAATAGATGGAAGCAAATCTAGAGAGGCAACTTATTTTGGCAAGTTATTGATGGAAATAAGAAGTAGGTTCTGTAAAATGGGCTATGTACTACACGTTAAGCGAGAATCTAAATAGATGCCAGATTAACCCGGAAGCCTGGATATCTTGTTGGTCACCATTCATGATTAGAGGACAGAAATCTTGCTTGACTTGATGAACGTGTATTTTCTAGCCAAAAGCCTGCTCTTTCCCTTGCTAACAAGAACACATACTTCAGGTGAAAAAATACATTGTGGTTGTCCCAAGCAACAGAAAGAAACAAGACTCTGAGCATTACCATATAGCGTATGAAAAGAAAGGAAAACTGTACATGTTTTTAACAACGTGCAGGTCTGCAGCATGTCTTTTGTACTTGGTAGTGAAGACCACTTTCCACTGCTCTGAAAGAGGTAGCGATACACTGTACTGGAAGAGAAAGACACTAGGGTACAATGTATTAGCAGCAGTGGTTGAAATAACCCTTCTGTGGAAGCAAGCAGGATGGCACTAGTGGCACTGTGAGTGGCTTTCCAATGGCACACAGCATAAAAATAGTTTGTTTCAACAGATTTTGATCCATATGATATGTCATCATTGTTCTCCACAACAAACCACAAAAAATATCAAGGTAGGATTCTTTTAAAAATCCCCTTTATTTTAGACCTTTCACTTAGGTTTTCTCTTTTCAAAGCACACATAAATCCAGGTCTTGATGATTTGTGGGTATTTTCATAAAAATCTATCCAAATTTCACACACATATTTACAACTTCGGTTTTCTGCAGATTTATTCCAGTTTATCCAAGTCCAGAGGGGTTGATGCTTGTGCAGGAAAAAGCCCAGTTTAAGCTGTGCTGTTTTACACTCGCTCATAGCGTAGTGCCAGTCTATTCCACAAATATGAAAACATCTTGCAGAAAAAAAAGCTCAGACTACTGTACTGAATGTGTTCCTTGGTAGGATCTCCAGTGTAGCAACTACAGACAGCTTGCTCTTCAGTGAACAGATTACCATTTTGATTAGCTTTTACAAACATTCATCTTTTGCTGCCCCAAACATTTGAATGAGACTAGGCAACCCTTTCATCTAAATGAGTTGCTGTTGCACGGTGTACCATTAGCTTATATAAACCTGCTGCTGTAAGCATCCATTACCACAGCCTGGTAGTGACATATTGATTTTCAAGCTGGAACTACTTCCCTTGAGACTAGAGAGCATATGGCTGTTTGTTAGACCTGCTAGGTAAAACGTGTAGATGGCTAAAAGGAAAAAGATGGAAAAAGCAGGTGTGAGTCTTTGTGATTTTTTTTTTATAATTATTACAATTCTTAAAATAATAATAATTCAGTCTTAGTAACTGCCTTTTTTTAGAACAAATGAACTTCGGACTGGGTTTTCTGCTCTGTTTATTACACAGATAGAAATTCATGAGCACTGGAGTTACAATCAATAGTGATATTAAGTTGAAACTATTAGATTTTGAGATAAAACAAAGTATTGAAAGGCACCACCAGGGACTATTGGTATATATGACTGAGATCATAATTAAACACCTGTTGCACAGAGCCTGGCCAGACAGCCGGACAGCCATGCAATCTCTAGGAATCTTCCTGTTAAATGCTTAGCGGGCTTTATGTTAGAACATAAAGAAAGCTGTTTTAGCTCACACCAAAGGTCTACACAGTGTCTACCCCAAAACAGCTATACAGGCAGAATATAATGGAAATGATTTTTCAAATGAGATTCCATCTTTTCCCCATAAAATGCCTCCACACATGTATAGATCAGTATTTGGTGTATCTAAATTTCTATTTTTAGCAGTATAATAAGTCAGATTTATTGAAACTTTCTAGGATGGACATGTAAAATAAATTATATGAAGTGGCAAAGTTAAACATTTCAAAGAGATTTCAGCTGAGGCACTCAGAAGAGCTGTGTCAAACTCTTTTAACCTCCCAACTTTTGACACATTGATGAGACACAACTCCCTCCCTGAATACACTCATAAACTTTGCTCTATGCTGAACCGTAAGTAGTGTCCTGTTCATGGCAGATACCCAAAATATATAAAGAAAATAAAAACTTCAAAGAATTAGGTGAATGCTCAGGAAACAATATTTACAAATTGTAGTCTACAGGCAAAGGTGTCATCATTCAAGATGTCAAGTCATGCATTGGGTCCGTGGATGCAAGCTCCAGTCTGCTCTGCTGTAAGTGTATTGGAGTTTACTACCTAGCGAAAACAGTGCTCACTACAGGGTTCAAAGCACTTTGGGTGACTTTGAAAACAATACAAAGAGAGAAAGCAAAAATACAGTTATCAGGCAGAAAATGTGAAGAGCCTCTTCCTATATGGTACACATCCATAGACAAGGCTGTAGTCTGTAGTGGTTAAAGTGCTGCATGGTCCCAGCTCAGAAGGTCACATGATCAGAAAAACATTTAGAGTTTTTAAGTAGTTCTGCTTTAGTAATGATTAAGGACAGTTAAATGGGTAAAGTGACCCCTGAAGGAACAGGAGCTTACATATGACCACTGTAGGGAAGTGTTTCTTTTTCCATCCCTCAATTTAGATTTGCAGCACAGGAGATTGTCACAGTAAACTGCTTTGCTTCCGTACTCATCTTTTGTTCGGGAATTAGCCTAGTAGCAGCCTGGACCAATTGCAATCCAATCTGGTCTCACTAATACTTTTAATATTTAGACTGAAAACCATTTTTACCCAAAGGCTCCCCCAAATCTTTTTACTTGTCTGTTCTAGACAAAGACCTGCTTATATTGGAAAATAGAATAAATTAACAAAAGAAAAACTGCAGTCATTTATGTTTTATGTTTTAGAGAGCCAAATAATAGCTACAAAATAAAAATACATATATTGGATGTGGGTTTGTATGGGTGGACAGATCACAAATCACTGCTCCAAGATGCTTTAGAAGTCCTGCTCCAGGCAGCGCTCCATTACAAGTGTTCAACAATTGCAGAAGCAAAACGTTGCATTACAGTGTTTTAGTGATTTTAGTGATTTAATGATTTCTGAGCTTCTACTTCATGGGCACAGAGAAGTGAAGGCAGCAAAAGCAGTACCCAGTACTAGAGGGGAGGGACAAATGGGAGGCAGAGCTGGAAGAGGTACAGTGAAAGAGCAGCACACGCTGAGCCCTTCACAGGTGCCAAAGTGCATGGGAGGAGAGGCAAAAACCTGTTGTGAGAAGACAGCAGGCACTGCATTGCTCCTCGCAACTCTCTCCCCCTCCCATAAATCTCTTCAAAATACTCCTGTAAAACCAAATCATAAGACAATTATATTTCTGGACTGTTACATGAATGCTAAATCCCCTGAGAAGCAAATGAGTCCCTCGTGGGAAATACTTAGGAGCATTACAGAAGAAAAAGGTGGAACACTTGAAGCAACAGGAAATTTTTATTCATTCTGAACATGATTTAATGGATACAGTTCTTCCTTCCTTGGAAGCCAATAAGTGGCCCACTGAGGTTAATTAAATTAGACTCCATGACAGACTAACCAAAGCTTTTCATTACTCCTTTTCTGAAAAAAAAAAAAAAAAAAAAAATTTCTTTCCCACTGTAATTCAGCTCAGCACTTTCCTGGCTGGTCTGCTCATTCTGAAGCAGAGTCCACTTCTGCCTTCCTCCTGACATCATTCCCCACTCTTCCTCTCCAGCCTCCTCTCATCCCTCCACCAGTGCTGCCGAGCAAAGCCTGCCACTGCAGCACACTCACCAGCGGTGCTGAACGCTCGCTCAGCCCACATTGTTCCAGGACATATCACAAGCATCTAATCCCTGGAAAAAATGATATTCTTAAAAGCTCTCCTTTATTAGAAACTTGAAAATGTATTTTAATCACTTTTAACAAATGGTGAGAGATTCTAAAGAGCAAAAGTAATTCCTGGACACGAGGCAACTGACTCACACTAACCTGCAGTTGTAAGCTTGACCCACTTGATTCAGTTCAGGACTGTCAAACTAGGTTTTATTAACACTGTCAGACCAGTGGGTTAGAAAGCAAGCACTCAAGTGCTCAGTGCCTCCTGAACTTTTCCTAACTACTTCTGACACAGCTTTAACTGTAAAGTTCAGAGACTTCCAAAAATACACCGCGTGAGACGCAGCTGCCTGCTGGCAGTGGCATCTCTGGCTGGGAAGGCTACCTTGCACTGCGCCGTGGGCAGGGAGGGACAGCCGTGACCCCGGAGCGGCTCGCAGGGCAGCTCTGCCATCTGGACAAAAAGTCAAGAGAGCTCAGCCCTGGCATGGGCGGCGGCACCACAGAGCAGCACCGGGAGTCCTGCCCTGCCACGGCAGCCGGCGGGATGCCGTGCTGCTCGGATGCCGTGCTGCTCTCACGGGGCTTGGAGAGTGGGCAGGGACGGTCAGACTCACCCCCACATTCACTGCCCCAGTAAATCAAATTCCCTGCTTGGACATAGGTATGTGTAAAGTGTGAGAAGCAAAGGACCAAACCACCCTTGGGAAGAATGATCATTATAGCTGCTGTAGCATTATTAGACAAAACTCTGTATTTAATTTTGGAAAGTAATAATGGAGACAGGCAGGAGAAAGAATGACATAAAATGCAACTGAAGATTAGAATGATTGATTTCCGCTATATTATTCTCAGTTCTGATGTCTAATCCACCTTGTAATGTGATAGCAGAGCCTTGTTTTCCTAGAAATCTTACAGATCTTGATGCCATTTCTGTAGCTTATGCAGAGGCTCTCCCACGTAGAGCCTCCTGATATGCTGAGTATTGCACAATGTTCTCATCCAGGTTTTTTGGCTTTTATGCAAAAACTCTTCACAGTAGGCAGTGAAAAACTGCTTTAAAATCCAGGGACAAATTCTAATTATTCCAATGAAAATATAAGCATTTTGGATTTTATTTAATAATTGTTCTAATGCTTCTTCCAATTTTTTTCGTACCTTCAAGGAAGTGATAAAGCTAATGGGCTGAAAAAGTACAGCCTGCATTCATTTACTCAAAGAACAGCAGCATCAAACTAATTAAACATCATTAATTAAGCACCATTCCCTATTGCATACCTAAACACTTCTGCACTTTAAATCTGCCTGCTGCATGGCACAAACATTTAACCATAAAGAAAGCAAACGAACAAACCAGAAAGTCTTCTTATTTTGCATATACCATATAACTGATTTTACAATCCTTTGAAACTTATGCAAGCTAAAACTGCCTTCAGGCATCTTATGCACCTAAAATAAAAAAAAATACAACCAACCATATAACTCTAATTTCTTCTGTTAGTTTGATTTACCTGGGTCCTATTTTGCAAGGATACCTTTGCTAGAAAAAAATATCTTAAGCATTAGAGAAAACACAAGCTCTTCCTGAGCATCATGGTGAGTCTTTCTTGGCTTCTGTTGCTCTTTAACAAAAGCCTATTCACCTCCGCAAGCCCTTGTTTCTCTCCACCCCTTTTAACTCCAGCTCAAAGAACTGATGGATCAGCTAAACTTTTTCTTCTTAGGAGTGCAAATTCCTCAGCAGTGCAACTTCTTTGTTACATAGCAAACATCAGGCATAAGGAGATGATTTTACATGCATATTGCACAACAGCAGTTATGACTCCACTGCTGAACTACATTTTCATCTCCTTTCCATCACTATCTTCTTTCGGAGCATGCAGAGAGGATGAGTAGATGTGGAGGCTGCTTTCTGTGGAATATGCCTTGATGCCGTAAGAGAGGCCAAGGAGGCAGCAGATTTCTAAGCCGTATAATAGGGAGTGCTGGTACTGGTGACAATTGTCTAGGTAAACGATGTTACACCAAGCCTGAGGCTCACACCAAACTTCAGACGTAAATATCCTTGTTGTTTAAGTACGAGGCTGGTCAGAGCACAAGTCTGCAGGACCAAGTCAAAACCCTGCTTTTGAAGGAAGCCCTCAGCAGAACAGACATACCCATACACGAGGAATATATAAAGAAAGGATTCAGAGTTGGCAGCAAGTCTCTGTTATGAACAAATCTGATAAAATCTGCTTTCACTGGAATATTCCAACACTAGTAACAATACCGACAATATCAGTCACAGAGTGAGAAACATGTAACTGGTTCCTACAATATGAGGTCCCTATTCCAGTATCATTGCACCATATCTGGACCTCCCTGCTTCTTGTCTGCATACACCAAGCAGATTGCCTTGACACGTAAAAGCAGAGTCACGAAGTGTTGCGGGGAGAAGCAGGGAGACAAATCCCTGAGATGAAAGCAGCCTAATGCAGCATCGCTGCTTGCTCTTAGCAGCAACCCAACTTAGCATGGGTCTCCTCCATTACACCTGCCAAGGTAACCCTGTCTCAGGCATCAGTAAAGAAATTACTTGAGTGACCTTCAGGTGCGTGACTTCAGGTATCATTTCCTTTTGTATGTAAAACCCGAGATTTCCATCTCCAGTCAAACCGAATAGCAAAATCTAGGATGAATTAGTCTGAAAACGTCTGGAACGACATACCCTCTAATTCACGCTTTGTCCTACTGCACATGTGTCTTTAGAGGGCAAGAATAGACATGTGCCTGAATATATTAAAAAGCTGAGAGTGCAGCCCTACACATTTGTACAGCTGGTGAGTCAATGGCAAAATGACAAGCTTCAGGAAACAGCGTGCACATAAGCATGTAAATAGAGTTGTCCAAAGTCTTGGCTCTATTACTTCACTAGCACAGTGTCACTGGTGATATGTTAGGGTGCCTACGGACTTGGCTCACTGTGTTTCTACAGTATCTAATACCTTAATACACAATTAGGAAGGTGATACATATTCACTGACTTCAAGGGAGTTAGTCTGGATTTGCACACATTAAATTACCATTAGAACAATGGAAGCGTATGCACCTGCAAGAAATAAATTCAAAATGCACTGAATTGTATTTAGCATCACTTTGAACCCTACCTGGATGAATCCCATAATAGCACAGCCCTTTACCACCCTGAGATTATCCATGGAATAATGAGCTCCCTTGCTCAACCCTTCAGTATTAGTAATGTGAAGGAAAATTGGCATGAGTTTGGAATGCTGTAAGTATTCAAGAGACTGAAGAGACCGAATTATGAAGGAAGATCAAGAAAGCATGAACAAACAAACAAATCAAAGCATGGCCAGCAAGGCCAAAAAATGATTGTAAAGCAACAAAACAACAGTTCTGTGTGAGTGCTCTGTGCTCAGACGGGCTAGGATTAGGATGGTGCACACAAGTATAATTCACTGTTACAAAGAGTTACAAAATAGAAAACAAAGGCTCATAGTTAGAAATTAATTATTGTTCCTGAAATAACAGCTCAGAAAAAAGTTTCTGTGCTTAGAACATTCATTACTGAACAAGAGAAAGCACTACAAAAATGTGCTGGAGCGAACACTTTTTCACTAAAATGAGGTGGATTAGAGGAGTTAAAGATTTCTAATATTTCTGATTTTCAAGATTCCTACATTTATAAGACATGTCTTTTCATTAAGACTGGATTTAAATATTGATTGGGTCTATTTCTTAAGACAGAGGTCTCACAATGACATTTTTTGTATATGTGTGTACACACGTAGACAAAGGGATAGAGAAGTGTGTGTACATGTGTACATATTAGGAAAAGAAAGATATTTAGATATATCTTTCTTACCTGAGGCAAAAATTATAAAGTGTTCTGAATTCACAAGTATCTTGAATAGATATCTATCCTGTTGCTTGAGGGAATGAGACATAAAAGCTCCAAGAAACAAGCAAAGTTAATGAAACCATGCCAAATTCTCTGCTGGCATAATTTCATTAGAGGTAAATGCAGCTGCCCCCACATACATAGCTGAGAAGGCTACTTGAATGATGAAGAGAGATGAGGGAGTCAGCCTAAATGTGTGGCTTCAAATTGTATTTTTCACTGTCAGCACAAATTGTAATTGCAACATAGGGCAATTTTTACTAATTACGCACTTCAGAATTCGCTGGTAAGTATGTATTGCCCTGCATTTCACGGGTTTTAAATGAGTATCTTCAGGATTGTTCTGATAAATGTATTGACCACAAAGTATGCCTTATATCGAAGTAATATATTATCTTCACCCTGACTCTTGTTTTATCTCTTTTATTTCCTTTACTTCTGTAAAAATAATTTATAAAACAACTAAATTCACAGTCTGCATCATTTTATAGTTATTTTCAGTGCAGTAGTTTCCTGCAAGTCATAAAGTAAATTGTTCTTACAAAGCACCAAACCACAATTTAATTAACCTTATCAAAGTTTTAAAGGAGATATTCACTGGGGCTTAAATCCATCACAGAACGTAGGCACCTCTGTATGTCTGTATGCAGCATTTGGGGATCACTAGCATATAGAAATGACAGATTTGTTCACTCATAACAGCAAGAACTTAAAACCTGCAAGCACAGGAGTATCTTATGGTGACATACACAAAATTAACTCAGTTCTGGCATCTGTGAGCCAGCCTAAAATTAGGCCAAAGTGGTAGCAGCCTTTCAAAATTGGATGTTTCCCTACAACCAGCCTTGGAGATGCAACCCAACAGTTGATCTCTGAGGCCTGATCTGTGAAGAAGACAGTCAAAGAGAAGATTTTGGGGTCAGGTGGATGATGACCCCCTTCAGTTGGGCTACAGGAATCATCTGGAGGATGTGAAGAATTGAACAGCGGCTGGCCACAGCTCCGGTCTTCCACTGTCCCATAGCCTGCTCCTAATGGACAGTTTCTCTGTTTTACAGAGCTACCAGTTAGTATAAAATAAAGTTGCAATTATGAAGACAAAAACCTGCAGCTAGGACTCAGATCTAATCTACTGCTCTTTATGCTTCTCAGTCTAGTTCCGTTCATTCTGCATTATTTTTTGTGGATAAGAGTTTAGAGAGAGGAGAGAAAAGTACACTTCACTGATTACCTTACCTTACAACTCCTAATTATGACAGTTATTTAGGAAACACGTGCTGGAATTGGAACTTCTGCCTCTCTGTTTCCAAATTAAAATGGAAATTAAAACATTTTTTTCTCACTCTTTATTATATACAATGTAGGAAAGAAAGCAATCTCTGTTCAGTTCTTTGAATGTAAACCACGCAAACTTTTCTCTTCAGGCAATGACCCTTCATGTGGATTCCAGGCTGATGGAGGTACCTCCCTGCAGACCTGAATAAGACAACTAAATACCAAGATTTGTGTCCTATTCCTGTCCTCAAAGATTCTCCCCTAGCTACTTCCAGGTAATGTTTAGAGAAGCATGATGATTTTTGGCAGCATTTGTTTATTTGACAGGGGTGCTTCAGCTCCCAATCTGAGGTGCCTAACTCTCCCCATGGGCTCAAGAGCAAGCACAGACACCTAACACAGGCTTTGAATGCCATCCAGGAGCCAGGCACATCATGTTTTTGCCAGACATTTCAGCACTTTGTTGTATTAGCCCTCACTTTGTAGTATTGTTGTGCATTCCACCATATAACATAGAGCAAGTAGCATCATTCATTGGTAAATTGTCTGTTGAAACTCATCCAATATAAATTAATAAAAAGTTTTCAGGTATTAGAGACCTTTGTACATGATTGCACTACTGCATGTTAGCCATTATACAGTTCGCTAGTGAGAACAACTTCAGTTCTCAAATCACAGCCCATCAGTTACCACAGGATCTGTCACTCAACTGCAATGATCCATCCTTTATCCTAGAGCTAGCAAGGGCTGGGAAAGTGTGTAACTATGAGGATGCTTGGGTGAGAATTTAATGTTGCTACAGAAAGCTAATCCAATCTATCCAGACATAAAACGCATTCATTCTTGTTGCTTTCAAGCTGAGCTATTAGTGCATCTACCTAAGAATACTTTGAACACATATTCTTGTTCCAGTTCTTATTTCTTGCTCTAAGGTAAATGCTTTATAGGAATATTTTTGTTTATTTAATGAGAGATATGTGTGCTTCCACTGGGTGCTTAATTGCATTAAAAAAGCCATCATACGTGGCTACCAGGCTTATACACTATGTAAACCAGATTGTGAAAAGTGACTGTATTCCTACCCAACGGTTAAAGGCACAAAAGAACCATGGGAACATCACTCTAGCCTTTATTTCTGGCTTTAGTAAAACAAACCTTAATTCTTTATTTGTCAAATTACTATCTGTTACAGTTTGAACTTTCCTTAAGCTTTACTCTCCTAATGAAGTTTAATCTGCCTCTGCCTTGAAGCAAAAGAGCATTGTGTGTTCGTGTGTAGGCAGTGTGAATGTGGTTTTGCAGAAAAGGAAGTCTTCTGAATGTTAGGTGCTAGAATCAATGGAAAATGGAAGCCAGCCTATTGCCTTTGTTTTTCCAGCTGTCAAATTTTACTCTAATAAAGTAGATAGTATTTCTTTACAACCCCATTACTTTTTCCTAAGCTAACTGACAATACCATTCACTGTTCTGTGAATGCAATATCCATAATTTATGCTATTCTTCTGTGAGAAATACTCTGAACACTTGTGTGTAGAAAAAGGAACCTTTTAGCAATGTGCTCAGAGGCCCAAACACCTCTTATACTTTATTTTACTTTTTAACTTCAAAGGGAAG
>VYZW01031856.1:0-17897 GCA_013401315.1 Balaeniceps rex
GGCCCCGCGGGAGCGTGCAGCGCGGGCGGGGCAGCCACCGCTTGGCGTCACGGCAGCGGCGCTGCCCCGGTGCCCGCCCCCGCCCCGCCCTGAGCTCCCCGCAGGCCGGGCCCTTGTCTGGCGTAAGGCATCGGGCACCGCCGCGGCTCAGGGAAGCCCCGTTCCGTTTTGCTGCGGCCTCGCCGGCCCCGGCCACGCACCGTGGGGAATGGAGGGGACTCAGCGCAGTGCGCGGGTCCCGCGGGGCGCTCGTGGTGGCTCTCAGCCTCAGCACACGCTTTCCCTTACAGAGAAGGCAGCTGGTGATGGCGTGCGTGAGGCGGGGCGGGGGGCACCTCGTCCCCCCAGGACCGAGCAGGACCCCGACACAAAAAGGCTTGCTTTCCGAGCACGTAGTTCTGTGCAGTGTTTCTAAGGGACCCACGAGAAACGAGTCCCGTGACCAGGGAAAATCCCATCGCGCGACCCTGTTCTGCCCCGGCACCTCCTGACGCAGCGCAAGAATCGGTCGCCAGGTCCTGGTTGCTCCTGGAGCTCGGCTGGGGAAGGAGAGCCCCCGCGCCCCCGGGCAGAAATCAGCCAGCCTTTGGCTGTGGTGTTGGTGCTGCCAGCGCCAGGGTATCGGCGGGCTGCCTGGCTGATAAGTGCAGGAGCAGGGGCAGGCTCCGTCCAGGCTCCCCAGCTGCACCCTGCTGATCTGCCAGCTCAGTGGCTGCCTGAGAAGTCGAGCTGCTGCTCTTTGCTCTCCTCCCGCTTCCTGGCGCTGGCAGCACCAACACTGCAGCCCAGTGCCCCAGGCCAGTGGCGTTCAGCGCGAGGTGCCCGCCAGTTCTCTGCAGATAACCTGGTCGTTCTGCGAGTGCTGCGAGGAGCAGTTGTCCCTTCAGGCCCTCTGGCCGGGTGTGGAACTGACCCCTTTCTTGGGCCCAGAAAGAGTCCAGTGAGATTTTAGATGGCAAAGCTGCATTGAGCAAAGCAGTGAGTGCGCAGCGGCCACTGCCCAGCCACTGCTGCCTGGGGCTGTGCAGGCACAGGCACGTCAGGCTGCGAATCAGCTGCTGCCAGAACGAGATCCTGCGTTGCTGCTCGGCCACCTTGAAGCCTGTCTGGTTCCACAGGCGAGGGAGCGCTTGGGAGCCATTGCCCTGAGCGAACCCGGGTCGTTGTCCTGCCAGAGGGGCTCTGCAGCGACGCTCTCCACTGAAAGGGCCAGACCCTGCGTTGGGGCAGGTCCTGCCAGAAAGCCCTCGCCTGACACGCTGGCAGAGGCGGGCTTAGCCAGCGGCCAAGGGGAAGTGTCACGTCGCACTGCCAGCAGGTTTCTGGGGCTCGTGGCGGCGAGCTGTCTTACCACGTCACCATGCATCAGCAGAGGCAGCAGGGCCCGGCGCGGTGCTGGGCCACCAGTACACATGCTCAGCAGCTCTGGCACAGCCGGTAATGCTCACTGATGCCTTGCAGGTGCTGCAACTCTTGTTCTCATTTTTGGTGCTGGCCGGGGATCCTGCCACTGCCGAGTGCAGCGTCCTGGTGCCTGCCTTCTGGCACCCCACGAACAGAGCAAGGTTCTCTTGTTTTCTTTAAATCCCTCTAAATATCCCTGTGCTGCGATGTCTACCAAAGGAAAGCCGCACAGATAGCACAATGCCTGCCCTCTGTGGTGGCAGCACATCTCCTCTGATGTCTTGCTGCCTGCTGGGACTGTCAGCTGGGGCAGTGTGTCACTTGACTTCCACACCTACCACCTGCCGGCACAGCAGGTCCGGGGGCACAACCGGGGCTCTCACGCACTGCAAGACATTAATTCACAAGTTCTCCCCTCACCCTCGGTTCTCCCAGGCTGCCCTTTGACAGACACAGGTGAAAGCTGCCACGGTTGCGGAGCTGCAGTTCTGCTTCGAGGCAGCTGCTGTGTCCACCTGAGCTGCTGCAGCACAAACAGCCGCCTGACTAGAAAAGCAGCCCGGACCGCTCTTACGCAAGCTCTGACCCAAGGTGCATCTCCGGGAAGGGGCTGAGGCTTTTGCTTGGAAGCCTCAAGTAGCGAGAATCATCCGGCCCACCCAGCCACCGCGTCTTGCCCAGCCCGTGACCGGAGCCACGCATCCCTTGGGCTGCTCGTGCCTGTGTGCAGTCGTGGGCTTGGCTGCCAGGCAGGAGAGCCCAGCCTGTTATCCTGGAGCAGGGACCACGTTCCAGAGAAAATAGGGGCAGTGAAGCACCACTGCAGCCCCTCAGTCCCCAGAGTTACAGCAGGTCGCAGCCATCCTGTGTACCCCTCCCCAGGCATCTCACCATTGCGCGAACGATCTAACAGAAACACCAACGTCCAGAGTTTGGAAAGACTTGCCAAAGAGCTGGAGATTGCATCAGACAGGATCTCACCCTGACGCTAACTGCCCACAGAGCGGCTGTTGGGGGCCAGCACAAGGAGGGCCTTTGTTCACTTTATCAGCACATGTGGGCTCGCTCTAACTGACACCACGGAGGGTGATGCCTGCTCCGAGCTCCTGCTCTTGTGCTGCCTTTCACGTCCCCGCACCACAGCGAGGGCATGCGGCTGGGCGCAGCTTACAGCAGGGAGCAGCACAAGCAGAGCGCATCTGCTGGAGCAGGCGCCGGCCACACGCCTGCTCCTCACCAGGGCGGTCTTCTCCCACCCCAGGTGTTTGCAGAAATCCCCTGTGGAACAGAAGTTCTGCCACTTCCTGCCAAAGACCAGAACCAGGAAGTTCCAGGACAGAACCAGAATGGACAGCAGACGGTCAGTTCAAAGATTTTATTTAACTGTCGTAAAAGGAGAAGCAGACGATGATTCCAAACCTGTTAACCCGGGTCTAGGATTTACAGACAATATGCACCAAATCAAATTAACAAAAATCTCTCTAGGGGCAGGGCAAGGGAGAGTTAGAGGCAAAGACGTAGCTACGAGAAAGCCACATGTACTTGGTCCCAGTTCTAATACGACCTCAACGTGGTAGGATCCAAATAAGAGGGCTGCGGAGCTGGAACGTGCCTGCCCAGCCCTCAGGGGTTCACGGGCCCCAGAGGGCTCCTTCGCCCCAAGCGCCGTGTCAGTGCAGCCTCGGGTGGCAGGCTGGTGTGCTGCAGGGGTCTGCTACGGGCACGGGGGGGGGGGAGTCGAGTGTCAAGGCAATAAATACTGACAGGCCAGGCACAGATTTTAAAGGCAGAACAGATACATAAGGCATTAACCGCTTCTGAGTACTTGTCCATTGCAAGCTCTTTGTTGATCGCATCAGGAGAGCAGCTGCAGAAACAGACTAGTCCATCCTCAGCCCAAAACAGCCAGGAGGGCAGGTGCTGTCCTGGAATTTCAGTGCTTTGCAGCTACCTTGGCTGCAATGAGAAGTGTGAGGTGATGGCAACACTGGTGACTCCCGCACCCACCTGCCTTGCAACCCCCTCTATGCCTCGGAGGCGCTGAGGCTGCCAGAGAGTCCGGAGCTCTATGCAAACAGGGCCAGGGGTTGTGCCAGGCCGGCCGGCTCTCTGGACACCGGGAGGGGTGGCCAGGCGTCACCCAGGATGTCACACCACCCTCCCCTCTGGAGATGTCTCGTCTCGGGTGAAGAACGGACCAGCAGCAAAGCGGGAAGTTGTGAATCTTTCCTAATAACCCATGAGGGGCGTGACCAAGATGAGTGCCATGCCAACAAACAGGGGGAGGGTGGGTGGCATTTAAAAAGTGTAACAAGGGCAGGGCCCCCTCCCTAGAGGATACATGTTACACATTAAGGCATCATGGTTACAGGGAACATCCACAAATGAAGCTGCCAGTGTTCCCAGGACACTGACTGGGTGGAAGGGGCGGGCCAGACATGATTTTAGCCAACAAACGGATTCAATAGCTGCCTGGCATCAAAGTTCTTCAGCTACTTGGAGGCAGTAGCTACCCTGAGCTGTGCACGGGAAAGCCAAGCACAGGATCCTACACAGAGCATAGGAGTCTCTCCCCTTCAGCACCTACCAAGTAAAGGAAGGTGAGAAGCAGCAAAGGGCCTGGCGAGGGAGCAAGCGCTCCCACCTCCGCGCTGGGACAGCACGGCCCCAGGATGGGCAGCTGGAGATCAGATGCAGACAGCACGGTTCGGTCAATGCACTCAGCGATTCTCTGGGGAGGGGGCACATTACAAAACTGAGCTCTCTGGTCAAATTATAACAGGGGGTGAAAGGTAAGAGGGTTCCAATGTCAGCACTTTGGTACAGGGGGGGATTTCTACGGTAGCCACTGTCTGATTCACGCTCTCTGGGGCTTGGGAAGGGCTAGTCCTTCCAATCCTTCTTGATGGTCAGGTTCCACTCCCAGGACAGGTGGTCAGTCTTATCATCATCTGTGAACTTGGATTTGACGTTGTAGCTACCCCGGGCCAGCATGCCCTTAGGGGCTTCTTCCATGGGGGTCAGAAACTCATACTCCTCTGCTCGGGGGCCGTAGCTCCCAACCATGTATTCGGTCTTGTCAACTAGAAGGAGAGAAAGAGGTGTGTGGAGGCTGTTTAAGAGCCTCCCCTGCATTTGGGGCAAGGCTAAAGCAAATGAAAGGTCTGTAACTGCTTCAACAATCCACAAAGGGGCTGTGAGAAGAAGAATGTCACCCACATTAACAGCTCCGTTCACTCCAGGAACGGCTCCTCCTGCAGGGAGGGATCCCCCCACGCCAGCACCGCCGTCAGCAGCGATCTGTTCGCCACCACACTCCGGTGGGGCTTACACGTCAAGCCCAGAGGCGCAGCTGCAGCCAGGACCGCAGGCTGCCACCTTGCAGCAAACCCAGAAACCTTCACACATCGCCATGGGCTCAGTGACACAGACATGACTGAAGACTCTCTCCTCCCATTACGAGCTGTTGGGGCACCAGTGGGCGAGCCCCCATCGCCGCAGTGGAAAGAGCAGAAAGCCCTCACACAAAGCAGTACCTGAGTCAGAGAGAAGCACTTACTTTTCACGCCTTTCCGGAACGTGTGCTGAATATACTTCAACCCTGACACAATCTCCCTGTTAACCTGCAGAGAGACAAGCAAGGACTGTAGAAAACATGTCCTAGATGCGCTGCCCACCCCACCCACAGTCGGAGACAATTTCCTCCACCACCCCACTTTTCAGGGCTCAGGCACTCCCTATGCTGGGATCGCAGCAGTCTGGTGTTCCACTCAGTCTTCAGTTTTCAGATCTGAATTCTTACCCTAAAGGAGATTTTTATCCGGTATTCCACACCCTCCTTCAGCACAAACGCCTGCTTCTTGTAGCTCTCCAGGTCACCTACAAAGAAGGGAGAGGGTTGCTCAGAGTCCCTTTGTATTGTGCTCTGGGGCGAATTTAAGTTGCAAGAGGTGATCAGGACAGTATCTGCAGCAGCAGGGGATGACCCTTACTGCCTGGACAGGATGCAGTTCATCCTTTCATTTTTGCATGGCAGGACCCTCCTTGCTACGCTGCCCACACTACCTGAGGCGGGCAAGCAATGCCCTGTGAAAGGACACTGCAGCACGGCAATGCAGTTAATTCAAGAATGTTCCTTTGTAGACGTTCGCTCTGAGGCTGTCACCATCTCGAAGCTGCCATTAGTGTCGCTGCGCAGGCTAGAGGACAGCTGGCTCCCCCGCTCGGCAGCTCGCACCTCTACAAAACGAGTGCTGGCAAGGGATCGGAAGCAGAAAGGCCTTCTGCTGCGCCGGGGGACACAGCTGCCGGGCTCAGAGTACAGAACCCTCCGGTGGCCCGGGCACCTTACCCTGCGTCCAGCACAGGGGCATTTCTGACATAGGAGGGCTTGCCCACCATGCCAGCAGTGCTCCTGCGGGGCCTTCTGCCAGGCTCCACATGAAGCCAGCTTTGACCCGGGAGAAGGGCTGGAATTCCTTCCTAGCTCACCTGTCAGGTCCAGCTCCAGGGGGCCAGGAGCAGTAGCGCAGACCAAAGTCAGTTTGGTCACCACCACATTTGGAGCACTGGGATCTAAAAGACAAGCAAAAACGCTGTTAAACACCCATCCCTAATACCAACCAACAAAACTCCTTTTCCTTCCAGGGCATTCTTGAAAGAGCAAGAAAAACAGTGAGAACATCCCCCTCGGTGAAGGTCCGGGCTCCCCGCCGTGTTAGGCCCAGCCCACAGTCTCCCCAAGACCACCCCCTCTAAAGCAGGGAGTGCCACCCCTCAGTCCCCGTGCCTTATTCCAGGGGCCAGAGATCAGCACGGGGGAGTGCAGACACATGCCTTTACACTCCTGGCTATGCTCGTGCCGAAGCGCAAAGAACTGGGAGGAGAACAGCTGCCGGGCAGGAGCAGGGATGAGGCCGGCGGTGACTGATGGAGCTCTGGCTCGAGCAAGGCAGAGCCACGTCGTAGGGCTCACCTGCAGTCACAGTGACAGCACCAAGCAGTGCCTCCTTGTACTTGCGCAGGCTCTCATCATCCTTGTCGAGCTCCTGGATCTCCTGGATGCTCTTCTGGGCAGGTGGCTTATAGTTGACGGAGTGTTCGTCCTCCTCATTTTCAGCTGCAATCTGGGCCAGCTGCTCTGCCGTCGGCTCCTGCTCTGCCATCCTCACACACGCGAATTACACTGAAGCAGGGAGGAGAAATGTAACTGCACCTACCTACTCCACCAGTGCGGGCTCCTTCCCAGCAGCACAGGGAAGCACCAACCAGGCTTCCCCAGAACTGCTCCGCTGTGACTCCCTCTCACTTGGGCCCTTCACGGGCTGTCCCCAGGGGACCTTCAGGGGACACAACCCTGCCAAGTGCCCGTACCCTGCAGCCCCCCCAGACTCCTCCAGTAGGCCAGGTCACGTATTCAGCCCATGGAGGCCCACGCCAGAGGGTAGGAAAAATTCAGCCTTGGTGCTTTACTCATGAGCTGGAACAGGTAAATACCCCAAGCCATAGAGAAAACGCTCTGCTCCACAACAACAACCGGGTGAGGCTTTCACTCGTAATAAACCTGAGCCCAGAATAAACCCAGTTGATTCCAGCTAAGAATAGGCCTCTACCCCACCACTGGCACAAATGCCAGGAGCCTCTGCTGCAATCTGGAGCTCACAGTTTGTAACTCAATCAGATCAATCTGCTTTGCGCTGGGTGCCTCGGAGGAGTGGAATGAGACGCCTGGTTCAGCTGATCTCATGCCCAGTGCTTTTCAAAGATCTGGGTCACACACGGCCAGTGAGACAGATAATGGATTAAAAACATGTGCAGAGTTTGGCTCGGCTGTCCAAGACTCTAACCAGGAAACACCCAGCTGCACACTGAGGGCTGGTGAAAGGTGATGCCAACACCCCATTAAAAACCTCCGTAAAAGCCAACGACATCCTCAGTAATTCCTGATGTTCCACAGGGCATGCTGTCCTAAGGGCCATCCTACAGCAAATATCAACTTGGACCCTCTAAAAAACTCTTTCAGTGACAGCTTTTGAAAGGCTTTTTATACAAGCAAAACCTTTCACAAATGATCTGCGGATGGATCCAGGTGTTTCTGTCATTACCTGCCATTCCCGCGTCCTGTTCAATGTTCCCGCCTGGAGCCCTGTGCTAGCACACATGACTCACAACAGACTGCGGAACTGCATCCACTGCTTTGGCGTCTAGTTTCCAAATAAATCAAGAACTACAACATTTGCTACAAATACAACAAACACACACAATGTAGTTAAATACAGGCTTAATTACAATCTACATGCACCTAAAGCTTCTCATACAGGTTACGCCGAATAAGCTACCATCCATTCTTTCCATCTTTAAGCTGGCATAATAGCACACAGTTCAATTATTCCATTCTACCCAATGTGCCACCCAGAGGGGGAAAGAAAGACCTCCGCGCTGACATTGATCACACACAGTTTACAGAGCACATTTTATAGCGATGCAAGGCAAGTTCTGCAGATACCGGAGCCGGTCTGACTCCACGTCCAGTTCGAGCTTGGCAATGGCTGTAATAGCAGAACAGCGGAGGTGCCACCTGGGCTCCACAAATATTTTTAGCCATAAATATTGTGAATGTTTTGTTGGGGAACAGGGCAAAGGAGACAGATTAGACACAGAAAGTGAAATTTTGCACATCTCTGCCAGAAGAGAAGACTACAGCAGACCTATCAGCAAATACGCAGAGGAGAGAGAAAAGGAAAGGGGGAGGGAGAACTGGTGACCAGCCCACCTGCCAGGATTCTTGGGGGAGGCGCTGGCCCCAGCTCCCAGGGAGCCGGTGCTGAGGCGGAGCTGCAGCCAGGCCCCCGGTGGGGCCCTGTTCCTTGCCCACCATCAAACGTGAGAACAGACTTGCTGACTTGTCCTGGGCTGGCAGTGCTTCCCCAGAGAGGCTGGCACAGCTCTCGGGGTGTCCTGGGGCAGGATACTTGCAATGGATGCAACTGGTGTTTCTGGGTATTAAAGCTTGACTAAGATTTATCACCAGACAAAGGTGGGGGGACGATGTGACACTTTGGGGTTATTACAACGGCTTTGGCCCTGCGTGGCACAAGCCTGTCTGTGTGGGGGAGCTTTTCCCATTGTACCTTCGCACTTACAACTTCCAACAACCGCTGGTACTGACCCCTACACTTTAGAACAAACAGCTGGCCCTTCTGCATGGTATTCTCCAATATCCTGGCACTGAATATCATGGAAATTTGTATTCAAAAGACCATTTAATCTCATGTCATACCTGAACAACTGATTAGATTTCACCCTGGTACCTGCATATCAAAACCAGTCACTTCCTTTGTGCTCCTGTCCAGAAAAGCCTCCAGCCTTGAAGACTCCCAGAAGTGTTGAGCAAACACTCACTCAAGCATCCATCCTACTGCTTGATCCCCTTATTGCAGTCCTTTGTCTCGCCCCCAGGCTAGATTTCACCTCCCAAGCACTACAGGTCGTTCTCTCTCTGTACGCTGAAGAACTCCTGGACCTTCCTCCTAAGATACCTGTAGCTTTCAGGAAATGGAAGTGACGGACTTTCAGTGAGAGCTTTAAAGAACTGAAGTCCCAAGTCACTGAATTCTGTTGACTCCCAAACTCTCTGCGATTGAGCCCTCTTTGAAAGCATGAATATAAATGCACACATGGCAGTTGATCCACCAGTATCCCCATCCATATCCCTGACAGTGCCGGGTCCCTTTCCGCAGCATTAATGTCCACAGGTGAATACCACCTTCCAATTTTCAGACCAAGCAAAGACAAAACTTCTAACAAATGGCCTGATCAGCACCTGCAAGCGACAGGCCACAGGAGCCGTCAGACAGCCTCTCCTCAAACAACTAAAGCTCGCCGAAGCCAGTACTGTGCACGCGGGGAAGGATCAGCGCTGCAAGGTGAACAGAGCAGCGCCAACCACAGTGCAGTTCCCAGCAGCAGGGTTAGGTGTGGAAGATCACTGCGCTCCGCACAGGAACAGCCTTAGTGTTAAACAGTACTGATTTCTAGCAGCTGAAATAGCAGCTGATTTCCAGGATCAGGTATCCTGTCCTGATCAGTTAAGAAATGCATTAGTTTGGTCTCACCCAAGTATAGAGCTACCACTCGTTGATAACCAACCTCCAGATGCAACAGGCAGGGCAACAGTTTCCTCCCACACATCACCAGCACCCAATCTTCATCAGCTCCGTTAGGGCAACCCTCTCACAAACGGGTATTTAGCAACAACCATGCCATAGAGGGCACATTAAAAAAACCCAAAAAAACAAACAAATCCCCAACTCTTCAGTTGCATTCCTATGCCTCTAGCCTTAATCCTGTGATCCAGAGCTGAAGAAACAATCGTGCACACCACCGCAGGGATTAATCAAGAACCACCCCAGTCCTCACAGGATCTCTAAAACGATGGAAGCCCACCAGAGACAGAAAATGGCTCTTCAGACCAACACAAAGCACTATTCCAACCAGCAGCTCGGGCCAGGCCAGGGTTCAGCTCTCTGAGGAAGCCCTGTAGAAATACCACTTCACCTCTTCCAACAGGCTTCCCCAGGAGCAGCAGCCAGAACATCATCTCTGACCAGGCTGTGCCAAAGGCACTGCGGCAGCACTGCTGAGAGGAGTGGGCTCCTGCGCACCAGCCGGCTGCAAGGGTCGAGAGGCGCCCTGCGACCCAGCCGGTGGGGGCCACGCTGCAGCCGGCCGTCCCCTCCTGCACAGAGTGCTGCCTCTCATCACCACGGGTCACAGTGCCTGGGCTACTTCTCCAAACATGCAGCCAGAGAGGAAGGAGGCTCCTAATCACGTCAAAACTTTTATGAGGGCCTCAACCTCGCCCTTCAGGCTTCTCAGACAAAGCATTTATTACAGCTCAGGATTAGTAAAGCAGAGCTTCTCCAGGTGTGTGAAAGACCAGCCATCACACTGCCAGACGAAGCGAAGCCAAGGGACTTGATCGCATGTGAACTGCCAGGAGAGAAGAGAACTGCACTCGTGTATCCCATCTGCGCCGTGCCGAGACCTCCAGCAAGCACGCATTGACACGCAGAGGAGAGGGGGCCTGCAACGCAGTCCTTCAAAGGGCTCAGCTCCTTAAAGAAAGACTTCCCGCTACGCTGCTAACCGGCAGCCAAGTGCAGGTGCCTCACGGGAGCTCAACATCTCAAACCTCAGGCATTGCTCTGAGGCATTTGGAAGGAAATTCCTCTTCAGCTCCTTTTGACACTCAGGAGATGCTCGGGTGCCCTGCTCAGCACCTCCGCATGGCGGCTGTCTGGCTCTTAAGACTCATCTGAGTCGCAGAACGCTAGAGCTGGTGCCTCCGTGGTTCCTGGGAGGCCCGCTGCTCTGCGAGATGGCACAGACCCGCTGTGAACTCTGCCACGGCCGGCAGGGAACTCCCAGCCCACGCTCAGTCTGAAAGCAAATTACAGGACGTGGGATCCTTGGCTGTGGAGAGACGTCTAGGGAAACAGCCCTGGGCTCTTTGCAGATCCTTGCAGATCACAGAAGCCTGCAGAACACAGCAGGAGGCTGAATCGCTTCCCACCTGGGAATTCACACTCAGCTGCCTTCACTGCTTCCTCAAGTCAGCAGTTTCTCCTGGATTCTCTCAGCATTTTTCGCGCAGGACCGAGGAGCTGGCAGCAGTGAACGCAAGAGCCCCACCTTCTGCCAGACAGAAAAACTGCTAGGAACATAACCCTGTTTATTCTCAGGCAGACAGCGGTAAACAGTGACTTGTTCATACCCCGGGATCAAGATCCCACGGCACTAGTGAAACCAGAGTTAGTCAGAGTCTCTTCAGATGAGCTAATTGGCTTCGGATGTCCATTAGGCCACAGCTCAGCCGTGGACGCGCAGCAGTGCCAATTTGAGCAGTCCCCACCCTTCCTCCTTCCCCTGTGGCGTAAGGGAAAGCTTGTGCAGCCACATGGCAAACTTGGTTGGAATTTGATCCAGTTAATAACCGTTTCTGCAGGGGTATTTTGCAGCCAGATCAGTTCGCTGATCCGGTTCACTATGCAGCTACAAACGCCGCTACGCTGTAAGGACAAGGAGCCAGAACTGCTTAAACCGGCTCAAGCTGCGCTGCTGCCCCACACATACAGCAGCAGCTTGGGAGGCTGGATCAGAAATAAACCGGGTTCGTATGGTTCCCAGGGCAGCAGCAGGGGAGGGGGGCACATCAGCAGCAAAGGAGGAACTGGTGACTCACAGACACCTCCTGAGGCCGAGCGCTGCCCTCAGACACCACCCAGGGAATTCGGAGGCAAGGGGACATCCAGATAATGCCGCTGCACCAGTTGCTTCATAAGAGCATCCCAGAGAACTCTCTTCTTGCCTGATCCCCGCCACTGGCTCACAGCTCTGGGGACAAAGGACTCTGGAAACAGTCTGCTGCCTTTCAGGGACTCAGCAGTTTGGAAATGTTTGGGTTTTTTTTTCCCCCTATTTTTTTTTTCTTGCTTGTGACATAACCCTGGCCTGCAGTTCACCTACAAGGCATTAACTGTCAAGAGCAAAACCAAAGGCGTGAGCAGACAGTTCCATACACTCACAACTTCAGAAGTTTAAAAAAAACTCTCGCAGTCCTACACCCAAGATGCAAACAAGTTACATGGGTAAACAGGCTGCGGTCTGCCTGCAACTGCCGTCCGTGTGGTGACCCCTGCGCTGCAGCCACGGACACCACCAAGAGCGTGACCCATCCCTACAAATCGCCACTCGTCCCCATAGTGGAACACTACAACAAAACCGCCTCTGCTCGGCAGTTACAGGACAAGAACACCTACCCTGGAAGAACGCTTGGACAACCAGAGTAACAAAGCACTCTGGACTAGACCTGAAACCCTCAAGGCAACATTTTTGCTGCTTAGTGTGACTGGGAGTTCTTCTCGTCTTAAGAAAAGGAAGTTACGACTTTCGGACTTGTTGCAAAGAGCCTACGGAGCCAGGGAAGACATCACCATCCTTCCGGCAGGGCTGTAAAGGAAGGAGAAGAAGCGATACCTCCTGCAGGAGCCAAACTGCAGTCTTTGTGCACGTTGCCCCAGCTGCTTTAAAATGCACCCTGCCTACAGCATTAGGGGGGATAAAACGGGCTCTTTAACTACTCTAACACGGAAGGAAATCGACCCTGAGGAAGTTGCTTCCAAGTTCCTCGTTTCGTAATGAGAAACCATTTATGGAAAATCTGTTCGAGACAAATGAGAGCGCTTGCACCTCCCAACACCCCGGAAAGCAAAAAGGGCCCAGCGCTCCTCTTCACCGCCCCCCGCAGCCCAGGCAACGAGAGAAAGCCGGGGGGAGGGCTCGGAGCAGCCCCGGCTCCTCCGGGGAGCACGAGCCGACCCGAACCGTCCGTATTTCGCCCTAACTGCGGGCCTCGTGCCCCGAGAGCTCCGCTCCGCTCCGCAACAGCCCCCGCCGGGGACAGCGGCTTTCCCCGGACCTTAGAAGGTCGTGCAAGGGCATTCAGGGCCCCGCTCCCGCACCTCGGCCGCGCCCCGGAGCCCGCCAGGCGCGGTGCGGCCGGCCCGGCCAGGCCCCAGCGGGGCNGCCCCGCCCTACCGGCCCTGCTCGCTCTCCGCGCTGCGGTGACAACGCCGCCGGGATCCGCCCAGCCGCCCGCGCACCCCCGCACTTCCGGGACACGCCCGTCACTTCCCGTTATACGAGGCTGAGCCCCGCGCCTCACTTCCGGCCGCGGCCCGGCGCGCTGATTGGCCCAGGGGGTACGCGCGCGATGGCGGGATGGACGATAGAGTTGGGGCGGAGGGGTAGAGCGCCGCGGGGCGGGGCGCGGGAAGGCGCGCGCGGGCCGGGGCGGGGCACAGCACGGCACGGCGGGGCACGGCGGAGCAGGCGTCCACAGCTCTAGACACGATTCTATTTTATTACGGCTAAGGTGAAAAAACCACCTCGGCCCAACAGGCAACCAGTAAAATTTATCCCAAAAATAACTCGGTACAAAACAGGTCTGCTTCAGAATTAAAAAAAACCTTTACAGGAGTTTAAAACCTATCCCAGAACGTAAAAGTAAAACAAATCCCATCCTCGGTATTAGTAGCCGCAGCCGCAGCCCCCGCCGGGGAGCGTGGAGCGAGAGCGGAGTCCTTCCCTGCGCCCGCCGCCCGCCGCTTTAGCTGGTGTCCATCTGGAAGAGAGGAGAGGAGCCATCACCGCACGCCCCGCGGCACCCCACAGCACCCAGCCCGCCCCTCCAGAAGCCCCAGTGAACCACCACAACTCCGTGGCGCTGCCAGATGGGGACACGCGGATTCGAGCTCTGGCCAGTTCTGGCGCTGGCCCGTGAGCGTCGGGCAGCCTGGGCCCAGCTGACCCATGACTGTGGACTGCCCCGCCGCGCTCCCCCTGCCCCACCCAAGTCTTTGCAAAATCATGCTATTTACGCATCCCCAATGCCAGAGAAGACCATTCTAAACCACCAGACATGCCCATGCCATTTTTTTTCTGGAATTCTGCTCATCCCACTTCTTCCATGCTCTTGCCTCGATTTTATCCCATTCCTACAACACCGACTCTGCTGTCATTGCGTACACGCGTGACCTCGGTTCTCTATCGAGATTTTAATCTGGCTGCAGCACAGATATGTCTGAGCTAGTTCTGGAAGCAGCAAACAACGTGCATGGCTCTGTATGTTAGGACTCGTACCTGCCATCAGCATCAGCGACCTTTCCTCCGTTACCATCCCATGTAGTTATTGCACGTTTTTTTTTTCTTTTGTTTTTCCATTTCTGCAGCCCGTTATCTCTGTGGGTTTTGTTATGCAGCTACTGTTCACCACAGCTGTTCCAGCTACGGAAGAGCCTGCCCTACGCCAGCCCAGGGAGTTGGGGAGCTGGAAAAGGGGCTGTCTCTTGGCCATCAGTAACAGTAGTTGACAAAGTGTTCTGGAAAGTAAAGCCAACTACTGGACCAAGGCACTGCTCAGCTTTGGAGGGAGACTGCTTTCATCCAATGACCTGGAAAACATTTTCTTTTTCCTGCTGTCTCCAGGCTGCCAGTGTTTCCCAGAACGAGATGCCGTGGGGAACCTGTGGACAGCACCCAAGCAGCACTTACCCTGGCATTGTAAGCATCCAGCTGTGCATCTAGTTCTTCTGCGGAGAGCTGCTGTTTGGAAGTTCTTCCGGCTCCTCTGCCTCTCCCTCTGTTCCCGCCACGAGTACCTCGCCTGTTGCCTCCTCCACCACCAAATCCTCCTGAACCACCGCGGTTTCTGGTCATGCCACCTCTGTTTACACTGTGATTTTTAAAAAGCAACTGGTTTAGTGCATTCTGGTTAACCCGAACAGGCACACAGAAGTTTGCCGAACAGGAGACGGATCCACACTTCCTACACGGAGAGGGGCCAGGCACGTTCCTGCCCCGTGCTGACCGGGCACAGCGACTCCTGAGGCCGTGCAGCATCTCACCTCTGTGCTGGTCTCCTCTGTGTGTCGATCTGTGACGTGACCAGCTGAATGTTCATGGGGCGCCCTGCAGGAAGAGCAGCCCGTGAGCCTGCGTGCAGGACACAGGCGCACGGGCTGCTCCAGCCAGCCAGTGAAACACGCTACGGAGACGGCCATGCAGACTCACCGTCCAAGGGGACTCCGTTGTACTGCTTCATAGCTTTCAGAGCGTCTGCCTTCCTTTCAAAATGCACGTCTGCTGTCCCTAGACTGCGGCCAGATCTGTCATAGTGCACAGCTGCCTTCTTCAAGGTCCCAAACTCTGCAAAGAGTTCCTGAGAAAGAGATGGAGAAGAGCGCACATGTCCATCAGCACTGCAAACACCGTGCAGCCAAGAGATGGTGCTGGCAGTTCCCCATACACAACTGCTCTCTGCAATCACAGGCACTTTTCAAAACATCATTGACAACTCGGAAAAAGCACCGATGAAAGAGGGAAGCAGAAGCCCATCAGGAGGATTTCAGAAAGTTGCCACAGGTGGCAAAAACAAGTAGGACTTCATATTCACCACTTTCAGGGTGCACATTACAGCCAGCGAAGCAGACTCGAGGGAAATGGCGGGTCTTTTTGCTGAGGCTGAGTCAATGGGGTGACTATTTAAAAATAACCCAGACCCTAACCCATTTCATAGAGGAAGAGTGATCTGTATGAACACAGGGATTCACAAGATGATCACAGTTTTATTGTGCTGGACTCCCCCCCCCCCCCCCCCCCGCCTAAATCTTTACTAGACCGGGTGCAATTTAAAAATGCAGCCCATTAGGAATATACCCCAAAAATTGAGATTAGGAAAGTCCTCTATTGAAGTATGTCATTTGCTGTCATGAAGGATGGAAATAAAGAGGCAGCAACGGAGCCACCGATTTTGTTTCACAGGTGCTACATTTAGGAAGTCAACAAGGACACCTCACCTTGGCGAGTTTCTGCTACACCCTGTGCCTCAAAAGCTCAACATCTACGCCAGAGCTGCCAGGTGCCCCAAGGGACAGGCCGCCTTCTACAGTATCTGCTGCAAAGCCTGACTGCCACGCAGCTGTCTCCGTGAGTTACCGCCCAAGCACCTGACGGAGCACTATATGTGTTCTTCCACTTCCTAAGCAAGCAGCACCTGCAGCAGGGCTGCAGGCCAGCTCCTCCCTTGCATTCATTCACCGGAGGCGAACGTTACACGGCACTCGATAGAAGCTTTCTGGAATAGAGCGCAACACAGGCGAGGCGGTGCTCAGCCACTTCTCCAGAGCCAGCTTCTCGTTGTGCTGCAGAGAACACGGGTTCCTCCCGAGCAGCAGCGCACGCTCAGGGAGCGACGCTGCGCAGCTCCTCCAAGAGCAAAGGGCGTTCGAGGTTCCTTCCAGCCACTCGTTCCTGCCAATACACCGCCCGAGCTGTGCTGTACCACGTTAATGATGCGATTAGCGTAGAAACAAAGAAAGCAATCACCACATCTGAGGCAGTGCTAAATTATGGGATGGGTAGTAACAAATAGGTGCAAAGCTATTAAGTCAGTTTGCTGCTAAATAAGCCATAGGTGGAAGTTCACCCACACCTCAGCCTGAGCCAGCGGCAGAAAAGGCGAATCTCAGCTGCCACACAAAGCGCAGGAGCCGGTTAAACTGAGGTGACTTCACAGAGCTGCATTTTACACACTGGGGCCTGACTACGACAAACAAGAAACTTACTTAAACCAAACCTGAACTTACATGAGAAAGAGGTGATTCTAAGCGCGTTACCCAGTAACTAGGTGACCTGAAAAAGCTCACTTCCAATTCCCCAGACACAGCCAGATCGGCATGTGAAGTGGCATGAGTTAACAGATGAAGAAAGCACAGAAGTGGTTGGTTGTTTTTTCCTGGTGAGGACGCGAGGACCAGAAGCCCATTTAAAAGGAAGCGCTTTGCAGCGCGACCAAGCCAGCAGAGCCCCCACTGGGGATGCACCTGGTATTTCCAATTTTTTTTTTCTGCACAACTCACTGCCCACTCGTGACCGTGCCCTCACAGCTGGGTGGGAGCACCATGCCTCAACCCCTCCCAACCCACGCAGCCACAGAGACAGGTCACACCGTACACCCAACCGAAAGGGTCCGGCAGGTTCTTGCCCAAGGCATAGCTGAAACAAAGGATACAACCACGACAGGCGACTTGGCTAGAAGATTCAACACACCAGGTACCACAGATGCTGCAGCGCAGGGGAGCGTGCTCTCCCTCACAAATAAGTCTTCCCAGTTACACCAAGGAACACCTCGACACTCAACAGAACCCGACTTCAACAAAGCCGTGCAAACAGGTCCCGTAAAAACAGAGCATGCAGACGTACACATGGTGTGGCTATGGAATTTCTGCAGTTATGCAGACCCTAAGAGTTTACGTAGTTTACTCTAAATTCTCCAGGCACAGCTGGATCCAGCCAAACAGCAGCATTTTCCCACACATGCGCTGCAGCAGAATCACTTACAACGCGATTAGCTACCGCTCTGCAGAAGACAGTGGCTTTTCCGAATTGCAGCCCCCTCAAGATCACCAGAACCGCGGCAGGACAGACTCTTGCGGCACAAACTCCCTCACCAAGGCAGAGCTAATTCACTCGGGGATCTTCCATCCCAGCCGCAGAACGGAGTGGGACCTGGGGAGCTCCCGCGGGCGCCCAACACACCCAACCGCGACGCTATGAATTAAACCCCTTGCGAACGCCCCCCACGCACCCGGTGGGGCCACTCCCGAGCCCCCTACCTGGATGTCCGCATCCGAGACGCCGAAGTCCAGGTTTGAGACAAGCAGCTTCCCGCCGGTCTCCACGCCGGCCCCCGCGCCGAAGCCGCTGTCGAACAGGTCGTGCTGCCACTTCTCGGGGAGCTGCTTCGGCTGCAACGAGACCGGGACCTCGCTGACCGGCCCGGGGCACCGCAGGCCACAGGCCGCCGCCGGCCACGCCGCCCGCCCCGCCGGGAGCGGACAAAGGGCCGCCCGGCGGGACCGCCCTCCGCCCCG
>VYZW01031856.1:18933-35160 GCA_013401315.1 Balaeniceps rex
GAGGGCGGGCCACGGGGCGGGGGCGGGCGAGGCGGGCCCCCCGCCCGGCTATAAAGGCGGCGGTGGCCGCGGCCCCGGAGTGCTGCGGTCCTGCCGGCACCATGCGTGCTGCCAGCTGGCTGGGGCTGGCGCTGGCGCTGCTCTGCCTCTGCCGCCCTGCCGAGCCCTGGTACAAGCAGGTGGCCGGGCCCCACCACTACTCGGTGGGCAGAGCCTCGGGGCTGCTCTCCGGCCTCCGCCGCTCACCCCACACCCGCCGCTCTGACACCGACGGCACTGCCGAGCCCGGCCCTGGCATGCTGCTGCCCGGCTCGGCCCGCCTGCCTGTGCGGCTCCACGCTGCGGTGAGTACCGGGGCCGCCCCAGGGGCTCAGGGCACGGTGGGCACTGGGTTTGCTCCTGCTCCCCACAGGACCCGGCATGGTTTGTGCTGGGACTGGGGCCCCCCCGGCCCCCATAGTGCTCTCCAGCGAGCAGCAGGAGCGGGGTCCTCTGCCTGCCAGGCGCTGGGGCACAGTGGGGGCACCCCGGCTGCCCCCGCCAGTGCTGCGTTGCCTGGGGACCCTGGTCCCTGCTGATGATCTCCCCTGCAGGCGCTGTGCGTGACAGATGTGGCCCCCGAGCCGTGGAGCTGCCGTGTGCTGCCTGGAGCCCCCGGCACTCTCCAGTGCAAGGCGGACGTGACCATGTCCTTGGATCCCGTGGAGTGTGCGGATGCCTGAGCCAGCACTGGTGGCTCTGTGGTGACAATAAACGTGCTTGGGCTGGCTCCATCGTGTCTGTCGTTGCGGGGGAGGGAGGTGCTGTGGGGAGCTCACCTGGATCTGAGGAGCTCGGGGCTGCTCTGCCAGGGAAAGCGGTGCAGAGAAAGCATCTCACCCACGGGGCTGCTGAGCTCCCCCAACTCCCTGAGCCTGTGGGGGAGGGGGGGCTGCCCCAGGTCAGGCTGAACAAAGCCAGGGATGGGCTGTGCCCTGGGAAAGGGGCAGGACATCGTGCTTGAAGGCTCTGAGGACTCTCCAGGCGAGAAGGCAGCCTGGCTGGGAGCATGTGGGGGGGCAGCAGGACCAGGGCTGGAGCTGAGCACGGTCCCCAGCGTGCGGCTGTGCGGCAGCTCCAGGGTCCCCGGGGAGATGGGCAGCCTGCCTCCTCATGAGCATCGTGGCTGGGGGCTTGGTTGGCCAACTGAGCACCCACCACCTCCTCCTGCCCCCCGCTTTGACTTGACCTCTGGGTTCCACCAAGCCACAGGGACCCACAACAGCCCCGGTGTGGCTCTGGCCTCACAGCCCCGCTGCCCCCGGGCCCCTGTGAGCAGCCATTCCCACCCTGAGTGCTGTGGCTGCTCAAACACCTGGCAGAAAAAAAAAAAATATCACTCACAGATCATGACTGGCAAATTGCTGCCCCGCTGGCAGCCCCAAGAGCCAACCTGACACCCGCGGTGGCTGCAGGGCAAGGCGCGGGGAGCCTGTGTGGGCAGCACGGTGCCAGGCCGAGCTGTGGGGAGCAGCAGGAACCAATGGGGCTTTGCCGGGCAGTGAATGCAGGTAGGGCACTCGCATCCCTGCATCACCCCGGCCAGGAAAGGCCCCGCTGCCCCCCCTGCCCGGCAGTGCGGCACCCAGCTGTGCTCTGGCAGCAGGCCATGGGCTTAGTGACAAGAGTGGGGCAGCAGCAGCCCCCCGACACCAGCTGCTCCCCGGCAAGGGCACCCCCCACCCGCCAGGCATCCAGGGGTGAGGCCTGGAGCGCAGCACCCGGCCCGGTCGCGTTCCCCATTCCCGTGGGGGTCGCCGGAGCTCTGCCTCACCCGGCAAGAGGCACTTGCCCCCAGCGGACACCATGCTTTTGATGAAAGGAGCCCCCCCAATTGCCCCTGGCTGCCGCCCAGCCCCACCACGGTCCTGCCGCACTGCAGCACACTGCACCACAGCACGCAGGCCTTGGCAAGGCCCTTGCCCGGCCCAGGGCACAGCACGGCCCAGTCGGAGGCTGCTGGTGCCGGGGTCTTCCCAGGAAACCTGGTGGGCACCAGGGCCACCAACCACAGCGCAGGACATGGCAGGGATCAGCATAAGCACCCACTGGAGCTGCTGTAGGGCGCCAGCGCCCGCCACTAAGCTCAGCCCTGTCTCTGAAATTCCACGGGCACCACAAGTGCTCCCGCAGCTCAGGGCAGCAGTGGTGCTGTGCCGGTGTCCTGGGTGCAGCCCTCCTCCCACCCGCAGCAGTGACACACCAGCTCAGCAGCAGTCACGATCCCGGTGCTGAGCTCCTGCCCGGAGCCACCATGCGTGGCAAGTGGCTGCAGAGCCCCAGCCCTCCCTGCACAGTGGGATGGACGTGCCGGTGCGCCGGGACCAAGGCACTGCGAGGAGCCGAGGCCAGGCTTTGGCCAGGGTGGCAGCGGCCAGCGGCGCCCTGCTGGACATCGGGGTCTGCTCACCCCATTGCCCCTTCCTGTAAATGGCTAACAGGGCCCTGGGGGACGAGCCCCGACCCCAGCCCTGCTCTGGGGGCCCTGCACCGTGGCGGGGTCTGGGGCCAAAGCTGCTGGCTCCCCTCAGTGGGATCATGGCTGCTCTTACAAGATTTAATAAAGGCAAAACAGTTTCAGCAAATTAGTTGCCATTAGAGAAACATCAGGCACTCACTGTGATCCGCATCGCAAGGCAGGGTGCAGGAACCAGAGTCTTGATGATCTGTGCTGGGGGGGGGGGAACAACAAACAAACAAACAAAAAAACCAAACCACAGAAAACAAAATCACAGACTTTAAATTCATGCCATTCCCCCCCATTTAAACTCCATGCTCATTTTTGCCCCCAGGACTCACAGGTTGTCAGTAAACAGCAGCGTAGAAGAAGGGCCCAGAGGCACTTGGAGAAAGGAACATCACAGGCAAAAGTTTTTAGAGTAAACTCTGAAACAGCTCCCAGAGGCCCCAAGGAACAGCAGCTCCACCGCGCTCCAGCTGAGCAAGCAAAGCTGACGTCTCCACGCAAATAAGTTACACCAGCGGGCAAGCACCCGTGCATGGTGAGAGCAGAAATAAAGTGCTTTTGTCATTTTTTAATAACGACGGTACCTGTTTGGGTCCCAGAGGCAGCTCATTTCCATGCAAATGCTCAGCCCGGGGTAGATGTGTCACCGTGGTGGAGTTGTTTGTTTTTAATTACAAACTCTTCTGCGGTCTCCGTGGGAGGGGGCCGCATGCTGCAGAGGGGTTATTTGTGCACTCAGCCCCCGGCAGATCCCGGGAAGGGGCCGACGGCCCAGAATCACGGCTGCTTCGGGGGCGAGGAGCAACTTTGCCGCTGCAGGCAGCAGAGCTGACGCGCCCCGAAGCAGCCGTGTTTCAGCAGAGGGTGCACAGGGCAGCTGGGGCTGCGACGCAGGCCAGACCAGAGCGGAGCACCAGCTCTGCCCCAGCACATTGGGGTCCCAGCACGTGTGTCCCCTGTCCCCAGTGCCCAACAGCTGCTCTGTCTGCACCCCACAGCTGGCCTGAGCCACTCTGCTCCGAGCAGGGGCTGGGGCTCACCCTGCTCCCACACCCCGACTGCAGCCAGGACAAGGACAGGGCTCAGCCCCGTCTCACAGACCCTCAGGGCAGCCGAGACCCCCGGCCAGCCGGCAAGGACCTCACCCCGTTTTCCACCAGGGTGTAGCTGAACGGGGAGCCAGGGCACAGCCTGCAGCGCTGGTGCAGCCCACAGAGCGGCCGGTTCAGTCAGGGGCAAGTCCCCGACCTGCCCAGCAGCAGCAGCAGCAGCCATTACCCCCCACCAGGAAGGGAAAAGCCCTGGTTCAGGCTGGAGAGCTGCAGTGGAGCAGCCTCTGCCCAGGAGCGGACAAGCAGCAGCAGCGGCTTGCCCGGACGCGCTGGGAGGGAGGTGCCCGTTCCCCAGACCCTGGGGAGCGTCACCAGCCAGGCAGGGGTCACAGCAACAGGCTTTCCACCACAGCCACCATCCCGCCGCCAGCTGGCAAGGTAAGGCAGGCTTTACCTTCCTAGGGAGGAAGCATCTTCCTTCTTGCCAAAAAGGGCAGCAGAAGTTTGGGATCACTCCCGCAACCTCCATGGCTGCCCTTTTGTCTCCTCCAGCTGCAGAACTGTTCCTCGCAGAGCACGGCCCCGCTGCTGGAGAAGAGCCCTTTCACAGAGCACTGGCACACTGGGAAAGGGAGAGCCCAGATCACAACATGGAGCGCAGCGATGCGGCTGGGAGCAGCAAGGACCAGCCGGCCCTTCCGTGCCCTCCCGCATCCCTCCTGAGCAGGAGCGTCTGGGTCTCAGCAGTGGCCTTGGGGCTGCGAGGGACAGCTGGCGGGAGCCCAGGATGAGCGGACGCACTCATGGCATCACCCGTGCTCAACGTGGTGCAGGGATGGGACTGCCGTCCTGCCCCAGGCACCTGAGGGGCTCCGGCTCCAGCAGGAGAGGAGAGGAGAGGAGAGGAGGCTCCGAGTTCTCCAGTCGCCTCCAGCCCAGTGCTTGGCAGGGAGCATTCCCACACAGGTGGGTGTCTTTGCTCTTGTCACAGATGACACACGAACACATTTATGAATATTCTGTTCTATTCATTACCGAAATGCCAATATGAGAACACAGGCTCTGGGATTAGCAGCTATGCAGACGTGAGACCCTGAGCTCCACGGCTGATCTGTCCCTGCTGCAGCCCCTCCACGCAGCAGGACAGACCCACCGTGGCTGCTCGCAGATGCTGCTTTGGCATCGTGACACACCAAGCGATCAGCAGAATAATTCAGGTCACCTCCTTCCTCCATACCCTCCATGGTTACATGCCCACCAAACTGCTGAGACACTCACCTTTCCAGTGCAAATTCTGCTGCCATTTTAGAGTCCAGAAACCATGAAACCCCAGAACACAGCAAAGCAAAGACCCCCTCACACAATTTAGTTCAATTTTCTAGTGAATTCAGCAAAAGCCTCCTCCCACAGTGAGAACAAACAGCTTCTAAGCCGGAGCGATCCCTAACCCCCGCACCAGAACAAACCCGACGTGCCCCAGCCCAAGGGCAATGAGCTTGTTCTCAGACCACAGTGGCCTCTCCCTGGCTCCCATCAGAGCTCCTGGGAAAAGCCACTGTAGAAGAGAGCCTCCAGCCAGGGGCCTGGCCACCTTCTGCTACCAGAGCTCGAGCCCCAGAAAGACCAACACACAACTCTTCAACATTTTATTAATGATCAGCAACAAAAGTTTACAACAGAGAGGACAACAGAACTGGCGTGGAAGGACTGTCCAGCACAGTGCAGGGAGCAGCCCAGGACACCCACCACAGCACCCTGGAATGTAAGAGGCAGAAAGGGGCTCAGCCCAGCACCCGTCCTCCTCAGGCCCTGCACCTCCCCGCAGGGGCACGCGTGCCGCCCTCAGAAAACAGCCACGAAATTTCAGCTGACAAGGTCCCTCCCTCAGGCAACCCATCAGGCACAAGGTGGACTCCGGCAGCAGCAGCAAGCAGGACTCTGAGCAGCACCGGGTCCTGCTGCCTCGCGACAGGAAGAGCCTTTGGCAAAAGCCCCCACGGTTCCCACGCCTCGTGCGGAGAAATCCCTCAACCTGCCAGGGAAACCGCAGAACCGAGGGTCCCTGTGCCACCAGCCACCCGCTCCTCTCCGCAGCTGCCGCACCACTGCCTGTTACTGGGGCAGCAAATGATTCGCTGGCACCAGTCACAGCGGAGAGAGGCTTTATCCAACTAAACCCGAAGTAGCTTTGGGTCTGGTATTTGTGCAGAGGCAGCAGCTGAGAAGAGGCAGCACAGCGAACCCCAGAGCACAGGGCCTGCTGGCACCGCCAGCGGCCGGCACACCGATGGCCCAGCATCCCTAACCGAAAGCTCACGGGAGGAACTGCGGGTGCCGTATCCCTCCCCCTTCTCGCCAGTCTGTCCAGCCGCCCCCACCGCCACCCGAAGGGCCGGGCTGGAATGCAGACTCCGTTCAGGACAGCTGAACCTGGACAGGCAGAGGGGCCCTGGGCGGCTGCTCCATTTCCCTCCTACTAAAAGCCAGAAATGGCAGAAGGTAAAAGCACATCAACATGTTAAAACATTAGTTATAATTAAAACCGTTTTTTTTTTTTTTTCCTTTTGTCAAATCTCCTCCTGGGAACAGGGACGGGGGCTGATTAACGGAGGAAAAACTAGGCAGCAGGATCCCGACTCGTTATGTCTGCATAATTAGTGCAGGAGGAGCTAGGGCAGAAGAGGGTAGGACAGCACATCCTGCATGCCGGCAGCGGTGTCCCCGTTCAGGGGCCCCCTCTCAAAGAACTGTCTGCTCCTCGAGAGGGTGAGGCTGCGACGCTCTGCAACCCACGCGTCGGCTCTCTGCTGGCCTAGTGCTTCTCCTCTTCCAGTCTTTTCATGGCCTCCAAAACAGCCAGCTCTTTTGCTTCCTTCTTCTGGTTCCTAGCTTCAAACTCCAGCCTGCATCAATCACAAAATGCCATGAGATTCTCATCCATCCATCTCTCTAGTAGGCTAAAAGCACCTGGAGCAGGGGAGCACTGCCTTCTCCTACGCCGCTTTGTTCTGAGACTACTTCAGAAACCTCACCACTAACCTCCAGACTCTTGAGAGCCAGCACCCAGCGCTTCCCACAACTGTTACCATCGCTCCGAGGTCCTAGGCTCCCACACTGGCCAAACACCACTTACTCCTCCCTCTGCGGAAGATGCCGCTATTCGATGCTTGGTCTGTCCTGGGACAGACCACGTAGAGCCGTAACACCAAAATCAAAATTTACTGCTGACCTGAACCAAGGTCACTGAAGGTGAAGGGCTCAGGCCTAAAAGAACAAAGCTCTGAAAGAAGTGACATGCTAAATCCCCAAGAATACAGCAAGGAAATTTTATCATTAATAGAGGAGGAAAAATAATAAAACGTGAAGGACATTCTGACATAGTAGAGCTTAGCTGTTCCTTTTCCTGTACGGTCCAGTACATCCACATTTAAGGAGCCTGCCCAAGCTGTGGGAGATGAAGGACCAAGTTCACTGATTCTGTGCCTTTACATAACCCCTTCTCTTCCTGTTTGATCCCACTAATTAGTCCTCAGGCAAGCTGGACGGAACAGTACGCGACAGAACTGGGAGATGAAGAAAGCCAACCTGTTCTTGATGATTCTTTGCACAATTAAATCTGTGGTGAGATTGCTGCCGCTGTCCACCAGCTGGAAAATGCCACGTCTCTTTGGTTCCTGTGAACAAACACAGCAGACTGAGCTGTGAAAAACACGCAGGACCTCTGGGTTTACAGCTCAGTAGTGAAAGCTGAGCAGAAGTCATGGCAGGTCCTGTGCGCACCCAGCCAGGCACGACACAAAATGATCTCCTAAGGGGCAGAATAAGTAACTGCTGAAAGCAAAGCTTCACGTATATGGGAGCAGAGCAAGGCTGCCTAGGACTGGCACAGAGCAAAGATTACGGGATTTCTCATTCTGCCATGAAGGCATCAGAAACAGGCGAAACAAAAGAGTGACTAAAAGAATGGAGCTGTTGTGAGTGATTTACAGGCTCTGCTCTAAGTAGCTACTCTCAGGTGGATGAAAACCAGCATCACCTGCCAAGGACTTGCTTGGGCAGCATCCTCTGCAATACAAATTCTCAGCTCAGGAACACAAAGCGAGCCATGCTCTATCAAATGCTGACAAAGAAGCACAGACAACAGTAACTAGTAGCTTACCTCGTACGGATCAGAACCGTCCTTGTCTGGCACCACCTCAGTCATCCCATGACACACAAGTGTTACCTGGAGAAGGACACAAAGTCACTGACAAGATCCAAAAGATGACACGGACCTTCCCTGCTGCTGCACTCACTGCAGCATAGCTTGGAGATCAGCAAAGCCACCCCTCCTGTACCAGGCCTGGCAGTGCCTCTGGAGCTCCCTGTACCCCTGCTGAGCGGGACCATCTCTCTTCTACACCCGTGTTTTCCTGCACCACTTTAGCTCCCTAAGCACATCACACCCCAACATTCTCACGTACGTCTATACGCAACGACTCTCACCCTGAAGTGATCCAGCAGATCAGCAGTGACAGCGTAGGGGGCTCCAATCACCACTTCTGAGACATACTAGAAAAGAAAACAGGTAAAGAGTCCAGATTTGAAGGAAGTGGGGGGAGAACCAAAACAGAGGCCAGCCTGCTTCCTAAACAGACTTGGCCAGGTCATCTGGTTATAGAGTTAGGAACTTGAATAAGGAAAGCAGGTTTAACAGCCACTGCTTGTCACACAGCATCTTTTTGTTCCACTAAAGAACATGGTTTCTGGTAGTGTGTCTATAGCAAATCCAAAAGTTAATTGTTCAGGGCACAGGTTTCTGAGCCTCCCCACATTTCTTTCCCAGGAATTTTTTCCCCTGCTACAGGGAGCAGAGAGTTTTCTACAAGAACAGAGCTGCAGAGCGGAGCAGCACTCTGCAAGGCATCCTGCCTTTTCACTGCCGGTAGAACAGAGGCGGATGGGGTCAATAGCTCAGGTTAGCCAGGACGACAGAGGAGCCTCGTGATTCCTCCTGAGAGCACACAGCACCTCTGGCAGCCTGAAGTGACCGGTCTTGTCTTTGCCTTCTCAGTGCACACCAAAGAACTCATGCAAGATCACTGGCTACAGGTGAACACCACCCAGCTCCAGGCAATTTCTGGAACAGCGCAGAGGCAGCTACCCTACAGGCACTTACCCTACAGGCCAAGACACTGAGTGTTCTCTCATGGATGTTCATGATGGGATAGTTCTTCCCTTTGTAGCGATTTACTTCCTAAGGCAAAGCACCAGGCACAATTAGGAGAGAGACAAAGCAACCCCCTTTTCCTCTTTCTCCCATAATGACAATCCTGTATTGTCCAACACATCCTTTTCCTGTCTTCCAGAGCACAGCCTGCTTGTTTCAGAAAAAGCAGGTGCCAAGCTGCTCTGTCTTTAGACAACATTATGTACGGACCTGATCAAAGTGCAGCCCAGCAATGATGTAGGGTTTCTCTGCCAGCTGGTGAACCTTCTCCAGGAAATCTACATGGCCAATATCTGTAGACCTGTTTAAGGAATTGAAGCTAACGTGGAAAACAGGGAAAGGAAGGCAGAAACAGATGCATTGAAAAACCACAGTGGGAGAGAGGAATCCCTAGGGGTTTATTCTTGCATTACTTGTTGCCTATGTCCTAAGAAGAGTTGCCTCCTTCCTCCTCAGGCTCCACAGGTTCTGGGCAAAAGCCAGACATCTTTTCAGCTCCACCTTACATAGACTCAACTTTGCCTCTGTCCAGAATTTCTCCCTGTTTCAGGTGTTCTGGCACAATGCCTCCAAGACTGTCCCAGGGATGAAGTGTCTGCTCCAGGTGCCCTGTGCAGTCACTTGGTCTCTGACAGAGAGTCCTCAAGAGGGACTAGAGCGTGATCACTAGAGTGTGGAGAGTACCCAAGTGTCTTCCTGAAATCCTCCAACAGCCACCAATCTCTCTAGAGAGGAGCTGTAGCTCCTTTCTCAGTGCCCTGTGACTAAGAAATTTCCAGTAAGAACCCCTGCCTCCTCCCCTCACATGCACACCTACAGAAAAGGAAAAAAAAAAATTTTTTTTTTTAAAAGAGAGAGAGAGAGAGGTAAATATCCTAGTCTGGTGCCTCAAAACATGAAAACGTCAAACAAAAAGAGCAACGCTACTTTCTTGACAAAACTGCGTCAAGGATACGGAACAGGTCGAAGGCCCCGGCCACATAGATGATGGTGTCTCCTGGCTGCGGTTCCTTCCCTGATGCAAACTGGATGATCTTCTGAGACGTCTGTAGGAACTGCGAGACACCAGTCCAGGGACTGTGACCCTTTGGCCCCTGGGAAAACACACACCACACACGTTTTCTTCTCAGGCTCCAGGAGCGGGTTTGGACAACACACAGAATGCAGCTGCAGGCAATTTGCTAGCTTTGATTTGCTAGTAAGTACAACAACTCTTAGCAGCTTGGACTTCCTACATTCCTGGCACCAAACATTTGTGCAATCTCACAAAAGCCCTTTTTGCTCTGTCAAACACAGTTTAAATCGTCCCCTCAACAGCCAGCTAAGGAGATGCCGAAAAGAAAGCTCAGGAAGGAGGAAGGCAACAGGGCAGTCTCGGATTTCCAGGAGAGGCAAGGCTTACTAAGGGAGACAACGCACAACCTACCTACGCTCTTCCCAAGCCCTACGGCAGCCTGCCCATGCACCTGGCCGATGGCGTGCCAGGCTGGGATCACCCAGAGCTCCAGCAAGGACCAATCCCAGCACCAGTGAAACCCAAGACGGAGCTTTATCCCCGCCATGTGGCAGTTTCGGAAACAGCCACCGAGTCACCCGCTCCGGCCCTGCGTCGCTCCCCTGAAGCTAGCTGCTCTGCAAGACTTGAAAGAACACAGACAACTCAGCCAAGACCAGGGCAAGCCATACAAACGGCAGCGTGCAGACGGGGGGCTCAGCTGGCGGGGGTCATGCAGGGCACCCGGTGCCCAGATATTCTCCCAAATCCAAGCACCAGGCAACAGCCGTGCTGGAGCAACAGGCCCCATAAAGCCTGCTCAAAAAACGCAACACAGCGGAGGACAAAGAGGATGATTCAGCCCGGTCAGCAAACCCCCTGTGAGTAAAAAAGACTTGCTCAAGCTGTAGGTCCAGGTGCTCATTAATAGGGGACAATCCAACACCCAGGAAACAAAAAGGGGCTGATAGCTCTTTAGAGGTAGCCCAAGACGCGAGCTGGACATGACAGCAGAGAACCCCAGGACTGCTCTGCTACTTGAAGACCAGGCATGTGAATTCTGCAGTACAGCTAGCTAGCTACTAAACGCTTCCCAGACCTAATACAACATCTTTAAAAATGTGAGCACTAAAAGGAGCATCCACAGAGGCTGTCCCTCAGCTGGAACTACAGGCACTTGGGTCCCAAAGGAAGCAGCAATAAAGAATTTACAAGCAAGCCAGAAAAACAGCGAAGGCTCAATGGGCGCAGCAGCTCTATGGTACCGCTGAAGGACAGCTCACTCGCTGGCCCTGTGCAGCCACACGTGCCTATTTCACTGACGACAGCAGCTACTTCATGGGGGCAGCAGACATTTACGGAGGTTACTACCAAATGTGGGGGAAAAAACAAGCCTGCAACACAGGCCAGAAAGCACATTTGGAATCCTTCTCGGACAGGACAACAACCAGACGTCCACGACCAGAACTCACATTACCTTCCCAAAGTTGTCAGTGTGCTTCCGATAGTCTAGGTCCTCATCCTGAAGGGAGATAAAGAGTCAAAACATTTAAGCACTCACATAGCTCATTCAACTAGGAGTATGCTTGTGTGTGGCAGAAGTTCTGGGAAGTCCAGGCTCGGACCGCACACCATTGATCCCTGGCACTGAATGCTGACAAACTAGTTAATATCTAAACCAGAGTCGTGTCCCAGCATGAGTCAGATGAAACATGTCCTTATCCGATCCCAGCCTAGCACCACACAGTGACAGTGGTTCTTGCCCAACCTGCAGACCTGAGAGCGTTGCACATCCCTGTCCTCCCTCGACTACACCAGCCCCTAACAGGATGGCGTCCCTCCTTCTTCCAAAGACACTCCACTAGAGACAGGCTCAGATCTCTGCAGATGGCTAGTAGCACTGTGCCAGATCTTGGTGTGAACTCAGATATTACGGCTCAGCCAATCTAACAGCTCAGCACACTACCCCTGATCTCCCTCTACCCCTGAATTCTCTTGTGGGTCCCTTGTCTTGTCCCTGCTGTTATCTAGGTGATTCCATTCACTAGACTTCTTGTTTACCAAGTCAATTCAACTCATTAACCTACAGAAAACTACTTGCTTTATTTTCCTTTGGTTAGGTTAGCTATCTACCAGGTAGTGAGCTGAGGAGACTAAAGAAAGGTCTGATAAGACTAGAGACAGCAGAAGGCAGAAGCATGCAGCTCAGTGGGAAGAAGAGGACTTTCCAATTCTGGCAGCACCGGGCTGATAGATCAATGTGGCTGCACTATGTAGTTTCACCCTTGGAGAAGCCATAGGCTAGCCTGTAGTTCCCATAACGTTCCTGAAGTCCACACCAATCACCAAGGGATCGAAGCTTTTATCCCCCCACGTCTTTCCAAAGCAGCATGGGCCGAGATCACACTGCGATCTCAGATGGGCTTAAGCAAACATAAGCAGGGTGTTTTGCTGCCACTGCCCATAATCAGCTTGCCAGTTCTCCGTGCACCTAGGAGCCAGACCCAGGAGCTCCACCGCCGTTTGGGACAGCAAAAGGAAAGAGCTGGCGTATACCCTGGACTCCAAGCTCCCACCCAAAGCCCTCCGACTCACTATGTTGCTGTGGTGAGCCTTAGTCATGAGCAGCATGCGGCCAACGAGGTCGGTAGTGGACACACCTTGGGTGCGTTTGCATTCCCTGCAGGGAAACAAGCAAAGGGTAAAGCAGAAGCCACAGGAGCATATACCTCTTTCTCTTCCCACCATCACTGCAGGAACACCTGTGACACCTGACAAATCCAAACCAGGGACTGTCCTCAGAAAGTCTCCCATCTACCCACTCCTGATATAAAGTGCAGTGTTCATTTGCTGAGCCTCTGTGTCTTCTTCACGCCACAGCAACTGCTCATATGAGGAAAACTTACCTTGCACTGACTTCCCAGAACCAACTCCCAGTGAGGCTTCACGACCAGAACTAGCATCTGCCAGGAGGAGGAAGGCCCCACCAGGCAGTTGCCAGTCTGCGACACTTCCCAGAAGCCAAAACGGTGGGAGCAACTCAATTTCTGACACACACGACAGCAAAAGTAAAGTGTGACCTGAAGATAGCTGTGTTTCATCCGACTTCCCTTCAGGGCAGGAACTCCCAGAAACTCTGCCCAAAACAGGATAAGAAGGTAAGCAGCAACATGTTACCTGTATCGCCCCGCCGTCTTCACTTCCTCGTAGGTATCCTTGCCATCTATTGTTAAGGTGATGTCATCTGCAGAGAGAGAGAAAAGCCTCAGAACTGCGCCCCAAGCCTTCCTGCACAAAAGCTGGTTTAGAATGACAGCAGAAGCTGAGCAGGTCCGGTACATGAGTCAGACTAGAACTCCTGCGATCCGAATCTCTGTGCATACACGCGGGATACATCCTGCATCCCACGGAGACGTCAGGGCTTTGCAAGACTACCCTACCTGTGGAGGCGAGCATAGTCCTCTATGCTAAACACCATTAGCCACCTGGTCCACTTTTTTTAGGTAGTCAGCAGGCACGACTGAATTACTGTCTGAATGACAATGAACAGCTTCCACCAGTCTCAGTATTAAAAAGCACCTTAACCTTAACTTCTCTAGGACTGGTTTTAGCTGTTGGGTCATGTTACAACTTTTTCAGTCAATCAAACAGTCCTCCAACAGCCAGTGATGGCACTTCTACACTGACATCAAGCTACCCTTCTACAGAGTTAATTCCGGTTCATCTTTGGCACGGTTCCCAACCTGCTCTACAAAAACACCTCTCACCTACTTTTAGCGATAGTATGAAATCTTCACAAGTGAAAACCTAAGCTGGCTGTCACTTGGCAAAACAGCCAGCTTACCGTGCAGGCTGGCAGCTCATGAATGCTCTCCCTTGCAGTCGGGTGGCAGGCTCAGAGAAGCCAAGGAGCTCTTCTCAAACCCCACACCCTCGCGGCAGGGCGCAGGGACAGGAGAAGAGAATGTACTGCAAGCACAGTGCTGCGTGCCCGGAGAGGCAGAAACAGCGGGCTTGCTGTCTGTCACCTTCCCAGTTAAGCTCACCTATTTCAAAACTTATCTTTTGCATAAACACAGCCTGGCAAAAATGCAGAGTGCAAGGATATTATTCAGGTAGAAGTACTGAATGATTTGGCAGAGGGGATAAATGCAGAGAAACTGGAGCAAAGGCCACGAGCGCTTCTCTGTTGCCATAATCCCTCACCAAGTCTAGCAGGGGTCACATACCCCAAACACATGTTCAGGCCAGGCAATTAAGCTGACAAGGAATTTGGTAATCACCCTGCCCACGTCAAAAAGCGTATCTATCTTATAGAAGATTAATGATTCATTTACATTTAATGAAATACTTGGCTTGTTGATAGCAGGTCACTGGGATCAGATTAGGAAGCATACGTGAAATGAGTGCAAAGACTACTCCTGATTAACAAAATACCTTCAGAAGGGTAGGGAGGAGGGGCTGAGGCTGAATGAACACGAGGAGCAGTCCCAGGAAGGGACAGAGTACACAAGTTCTGTTTCCTCAGAACACTGGTTCTCTTCAGTGACTGTAAACTGAAAAGTGTTCATAATAAGAACTAGGTCTCTAACCACACCGTCAGCTAAGCCCTCGAACAGCTTATCAGCTGGATAAAGAGAGAGCAGCTTTTCAGATCTGATCTCATCCCAGGATAAGTAGATATAAACATGATTGTATTCCTGCACCCTTACCTTTTTAACAGTGTTTTTCGCATTTAAGTTTTGTAAATTACTATTTCCCACACACACAAATTTCTGCTTATGCTAAGGGCAACCTCAGGATAATCGTCAGACAACGTGTTTCACCTTTGTAAGTGAAAGGGATGCTTAAAACCAAGGGATCTGGCTGCTCTTAGGGTGCCTAGCACACTGACTATTTCTCCAGAACCCCAGAACAGGAGGAGCCATACTGCCCAGCGCGGGCGTTGGTAAGGCAGACCTCTGTACACGAGGTATCCTCTGATGGCCAGTGCTAGCCAGAATGTTCCTCGGTTTGCAGCAGGGAAACCAAGAGCACGCAAGGCCCGGAGGGCCTGTGTTAACACAGCTATCGCCTCAGAATACCACTCACCACCGTGCACACAGAAGTCACAGTTGTATTTGTCCAGGGTTTCCAGTGTGGTGACATAGGGAGCTCCTGGAGCAATCTCATCCACCCACTTGATGGCTTGCACCATTTTGTACCTCTCCTCCTGTGTAAAGACAGGGGGGCCCTTGTGCTTGGCAATCTCCTCTGGGTGAGAAACAGAAAAGCCCAGTTAGAAGCATGTACTACAGCTACGAAGACGCTCACCTACAGGAGCCTCAGTCATTTCACAGGGAGGTGAACTTCACTGGGGGCCTCTGCTCGGAATTGGTTTGTGGTAGAGATGGAAGCCCCAGCTAGATCAGAAAATATTTTAACTCAGTTGCATTTCCTAAGTGCATAACAAGGGCCCTGGAATTCACTCGGAAGGCAAAAGGTCTCAGTGCCTCCCTGTACCCAGATACTTCCTACTGGGGGGGCTACCTGGGCCTCCTGGCAGCCCCCGAGGGGAAACTCCCCTTTTAAACAATAACTTCATGCTGCACTTGGTTCGTGCTAGAAAATATGCATCCATAAACCAATTTAAAATCCATCTTCACATGCAAGAACTAGTTCCTAGCACTTAACTTTCAGATAGGCTTGAAACGAGTTTTCTCCACACAGTAATTTGTTTTAGAATATCAGTTCTGCAGTTTGCACCAGCAAAGCCAGACTGATTTTCAACTGGTTTGACTGTTTTTACAGAACAGAATACAGATTGCCCCACAAACGAAGCCTGCAAGCTCTGAACCACCTAACCCTCACTCCAGAAAGCGTGACAGGGGCGACTCCTCTCCCTTACCCAGGGAAGGTACATCTCTCTTTTGGAGGCTGCTGCTCCTTGAGCAGATGCAGGAAGAAGCCTGCTTTGTATCAGGCTATCTCCATTCTCTCGGGGCAGCTAACGTTGCTGGGCAATTCTAGAGGCAGGAGGAGGTGAAAAGCTGAGAAAACCTCTTACCATCTGTATGGACTCCAACAATCAGATAATCTCCCATGGCCCGAGCCTGGCGCAGCTGGTTCGAGTGGCCATAGTGCACCATGTCATAGCTAGAAAGACAACGGCCCCAGTTCAGTCTGGGGACACAAGGGCGCACTTTGCTGGGAAGCTGCAGGAGGTGACCTTCCCCCTTTGCAGCCTCAGTGGCAGACCTTCCCCACGGGCTCAAAGGTTTAAAGTCTCTCTGCTATCTGTCACTACGCCGCCACTGACGTGTTCACAGCCAGTTCATCGGGGGAAGGCGGCAGCGCTCCGTCACGCTGCAATAAACCTGCCCCAGCCGGAGAGCGGGGTGCCGGCCGCGCCCGGGTCTCCCCCCGCTCCGGGGCCGGCCCGGCAGGTGCCGGCTGCAGCCCCGGGCGCTCGGGACGGCCCCGCCGG
>VYZW01031856.1:56826-75689 GCA_013401315.1 Balaeniceps rex
CGCGCCCGCGGGCCTGGGTGGCAGCGGGGAGGGCGGGCTCGGGCCCGTCCCAGCTGCTGTCCCGGACATTCCTGGGATGCTCCTGCCCTCGCCTGACTCCGCGGAGCCGAGCGCGTCCCCGGCGGAATGCGCGGCCTATCTCGGGGTGGCCGAGCCCCCCCGCGGGGCCAGGGCTTAGCGGGCGCAGCAGCTGTGAGGAGGGGCGCTCGGTCCCCGCCTCTCCGCCTTCCCCGTCCACGCGGTGGTGCCCCTGCTCCCCCGGCGCTCTCGCCCGCCCTTCCTCCCTCCTCCTCCTCGGCCGGCCGCAGGTGGGAGGCAGGTGCCGCCTCCCCAGCGAAGGGGACCCTGAGGCGCTTCGCTTTTCCTGCCTGTGCGGGGTCTGGAGAATGACTCGGGCAGCCTTTGGTCCTGGGATGGTGGCTTTCTCATTTTCTTTGAATTACCCGTAGATCTCCTGAATGAAGGGATCTTCCTACGCTTGAACCGGGATGGCAATTCTGGAACCCAGTAACCAGACGAGTTATGTCAGCACAACCGGCAGATAACCACCACAAGTGTCGCGGCCGCCGCGCAGCAAGGTGCGGGCGTTCTCTGCTGAAGGGCGTTTGGTTCCACCCGTGACGGGCACTGACGCGTGCTTCAGAGAGGCGCCCGTGGTGTGGCTTCGCTCAAAGGCCGCGGCAACAGACTGAGGAGACCAAGACATTTTGAAATCTGTCACTATAAAAACCAGGCACCAGGCAGTGCTTTGTTACCTAAATGGAATCTTAACCACACGGTTTTCTTTTTTCCCTCTCCTTTAGCTTTTTTCTTACTCCTTTATTGACAAATAAATCTCAGTGCACCTCCTGTGGATGAATGTTCCTAAACATTGTCTTTTGGGGATACTGAATCCCAGTCTTCACAAAGAGAAGGGGGGAAAATAAAAAAAAAAGAACCAAACCAAAACCCAACCCATTAAAGATTCAGATTTTTTTTTTTAAATATATATTTCAGGTTGGAATCCTCTAGGAGCTGTCTAGATTGGCTGCAAACACAAATCTCTAATTCTAAATGAACACATGTACGTTTTGACATGAGTTTACCGAAAAGGTTGAGACTGATCGGTGTTTTAGGAAGCGTGTTTTGTGGCAGAAGACAAGTTACTTGATCATGATTTATTAATTAAGGGGAAAGGCAAGCTCTGGAAATGAAGGGTTTTTTAATTAACTGAATCATGATGGGGCTGGTTGTTAAAATCATATTAAGCAGATATCAGATGTTCTCTGTCCTAGATTGGGTAATCTCATAGTTTCCAATGGTTAGTGACTGTTTTAACCACTGAAGCATGAGGTTTTGATTTTTTTCCCCCCTCTCCTAAAAGAGTAGATTGTTGTCCACACAATCTTTTTTTGCCATTTTGACCATGCTAACATTTTTTTGCTCAGTCTTTGGCTGGCAGATGAGAAAGCTAAATCTGAACACACTGTTCTTGGCAATGACTTGTCTTTCCACTCCTCCAGTCAGTGGTGTCATGATTTCCATCTTAAATTCTCTTTCCTCCTTATTGTGAAGGCACTACATTTTACCCCCATTGTTTCCCCGTTACCTGTGTCTCTTGGGCCTTTCTTTATGTCCCTGGCACTGTGTAAGTTGCATCGACTTGTGTCATTAGCAGATTTTATCATATTCCTGCTAGTTGCTCCTACTTGGTGCAAAATCTTTACAGCAAAAAGCAAGCAAAGGCATAGCTGAAAAAAAGCGTTAACCAGCTGAGGAGCTTTCCGACAGACTTCGCTGCCCAAACGCCTTGCAGAGTCGTCTCTGGGGAAAAGCAGCCCCTGCCTGCAGGGCACCTGCCACTGATGTCCCTCTCCCTGGCCGCCACCAGCCCCCTCAGAGCCACTCCGGTGTCCACAGGAAGGTGCTTGTGTAAAGCCATTTCCTGGTTTTACAGGTTTGAATTTTATAACAGAAGCCATGATGGTTCTCAGGCACCTGTTTGATTTTTAGTGCTCTGTAATAACAAGAAGTAATTTTCAAGTGTGACACAGCTTGATTTGCCCAGGTTGACAGGCTTAAAAAGAATACATCATAAATGCTCAAGGTTCCTTTTGTGCGCAATGGCTCGCTCTACACTGCCTCCTCCAATACAAATGGATTTATTTTCCCAAGTTAGCATTTCTTATTTGTACAACTCCTTAATTTGTTTGGGTGGCAAGAAATAAAGCTCTCTAATACCCTGGTTTATATGTATAGCGGATAGTCTTGGGTCTTGCCCTAGAACAAGCTGGCCAGCCTCTCGTTGGACCATTACCTTCCAGACTTCCTGCCCTTAATGGGGAAGCTGCGGAAGAGAAAAAAAACCCTTGGAAGGCTGTTCAGCACATCCCCTTCATGCTGGATACTGATTCTTGACCTGTTTTGTGGGCTAAGTAATTCCCACTGCTAAAGGCTGGTTCTTGCTCGGTAGCAGAATTACCCAATGCAATCTGTCCCAACAATTTTTTCCCTTTGCTTTTCAAACCCCATACAAAGCACTGATGAAAAGTAAGTTTCCTTCCTTTATCCTGAGTGACTCTGCTACAAAGAATGTCAGTCGGAGGTCTCGGACGTCTTGCGTATATACTTTTTTGGGGCTGCGTTGGGGCTTCATACATCAAAATAAATTGAGCTGTGCTTTCTGGCAGAAAGCAGAAGGGCTATGCCTGGTGAAATAAAAGCTGTGTGGAGAGCAAGATGAAAGTATACAAATCTCTGGAGATGTGGTATGCAAGTCTGCCATTCAGCTTTATTTTAATTCGGTTAAAAAATAAATCTTGCTTCTGACAGTCAGCTACTTTAGATTTTAATCAAACTATCTAGTCTGCATGCTTTCTGCACAAGTACTCAGACTGCTTTGGTTTCTTGCTGGATCAGAAATGGAGAACATTTCTTCCTGTTAAGCTTGAAATCTGAGCTATGCAATGTGGGACTTCAAAGTGGGTGTTTTGTCAGGGATGGGTCAGAGAAATGCAGCTCGTTGGTGATGCAAAGAGCTCAGGAATCCTAGTGCCTGATCCGGTCTGAGGCAGCGATCCCAATTCGTTACCATTGTATGCAAGTTTTGTCGTGTCCCGTCCTGTCCGTACCACCCCCCCCCCCNATCTCTGCGTCCCTTTCCCCCCTCCCCCCCGAATTTATCTTTAAGCTTCCAGAAAAAAAAAATTCCTGACATCAGTATAAAGCAATGGTGGCATATGAACTGAGACAAAGCACGTGCCAAGGTACCTCCTGGTCCTGCTCAAGCAAGGATGTCAAGTTAAACACGGTTATTTTGTGGTTCGGCTCTGTTCTGCACCCTGTTTCTTGGCAGTAGAGCCCCGATTTCGCAAATTTTCATTTCTGTAATGACTCAGTGTTTGCTAAATAGGAATATCCCATGCTTCCCCCCAAGGTGCGTGCTTGGTATTCTTTTTCTGTGCTAAACAGCAAAGGAGAGGAGAGGAAGGGAAAGGACTGGTAATCTTCAAAATACTATTACAGCTATGATGTTCTCAGAAACATCCTGATTGGCATTTCCCACACTTGCAAGCATTTCGTGTCTCACCACACAGCCCAAACTAACCCAAACTCTGAGGGATTGTTTTTCATCTCCAGAACTGGTGTTCCTTGATGCAGCTTTTAACTTTCCCACTTCCTGGGTAGTCACTTGATTACAGTTAAGCGCTGGTAAGAGTTTCAAAATCCTTGGTGCCTTTCCTAATATTTAGCTCAGTAATCCAGTAGCCTGTAGACCTGCTGTTGTGGCAAGCATTTCTGCCGCCTGGAGATGAAAGGCCATTTTGCATGCTTTGAGCTGCATCGATTCTTTGCTCTGGCACCAGGCAGCCGAGGCAGATGTTGAATGATGGGGGAGGTGGGCTTTTCTCAGCATCAGCTGCACCCACCCGCTACGGGTCGTTAATTTGCTGGTCCGGTCAGTCTTGACCTCAAAGTTTGGTTGATGGTTCTCGCGCGCATGCCTGATCAGCGCCTCCCTTCCCTGCATCCCGTCTCCTGTTGCTTGCAGCGCTGGGACGGCTTTGCAGCGGCGGACCCGCATCTCAGAGGTGCGAGACGAAGCGGATGCGCTGGGAGTATGCCAGGTCCACAACGTAGAGCAGCAAGTTCACGTAGGTGAAGATGGCGATCACCAGCTGGCTGTCCCAGGGGCACTTGCCCTTGGCGCAGAGGCTGGGGCGCTGCGGGGAGCCATACTTGCTGTCGAAGCAGAACACCGGCCAGATGACCGCTGCGCTCACGTACAGCAGCACGGCCCCGAAGGTGTAGACAACCACAGAGCGCTCAAAGGGGAACCACAGCAAGGCAGTCTTACCTGTGACGCTGAAGGCCACTACCACCACTGTCACCACAAAGCAAAAGCTGTAGACAGCCACGCACCACTGCGTCGCCACATACTTGCTATGCTGGCTGTCGTTCACCAGCGCCCCAAAGATGATGCAGGCCACAAAGGCCTGCACAATTTTCAGCAGCCCGGAGACTGTGGCCATGTAGCTGGTGACTTGTCCCGGTTTTGCCCTGGTTAAGAACACCTCGGCGGCATACACAAGGAACAGGAGGCCTGCAAAGACACTGGCTGCGATGCGAAAGTCTCTCACCTCACAGCCGATGGGGTAACAGCCAAGCTGGACAAAGTAGAGCGGGTAGATCACCGCGGCCGTGACGGACATGAGAGTGGCGAGCATGGCAAAAGCAGCAGTGAAGTTTCCCCAGGAAATGCTCAGGCAGCTGTGCAGATGCGTGAACTCGCAGGTGATGATGAAGACAGTGATGGCGAAACAGAAGGTCCAGACAAACATGCAGAAAGTGCCGTATGCTGCGCTGAATCCCCCTCGGTGGGCTACCAGGCTGAACGTGGTGCATCCAAACGTCATCTGCAGCAAACGAGCTATTCCCACAGGGGATGTCACAGCAGCGGTGTTCAGATACGGCCCTCCCGTGCTCTCCATCATCTTTCCAGACCAGCAGACAATGCACTTAAAGCCCCCCCAAAACGTCCTTTCAGGCTTTTGCCCCTTTGTCCTGAGTCACACCTGGTACTGGATCAGCAGAGCGGCAGCCCGAATCCCTGCCTTGTCTCTGCCAGTATCGGTAGGTGCTGCGTGTGACGCTGAGTGTGCATTCCTGGCAGCCTCTCAGCGCAGACTTGCCGGCTGCAGGGAGGTTGCTGGCTGGCTCTGCCCACCAGCTGCAATCTCAGGGTGCTGCGATCAGCTCGCTCCACTTGCTCAGGTCTGAAACCTGCCCCGCATTCGGTCCTTTCACTGTCTCCTTTCCCACATGATAGCTGAAAGGATCGCTTTCTCCCTGGAGGCTGACATTTATTCCATTTTAGCTCTGCAGCTGTAGCTCTCTGCTGTGCTGTTCGCAGGAACCTGGGAGTATAAATAGGGGCTATATTAATAGTCCTGGAATGAGTCCTGCCCCCCTCAACTGCCGTGAGCGGGTGTTAGTTAACACTGACACTGCGAGCTCCGTCACAGGCTCTTGATTATCCTTCCGCTGTTCCTCTAGAAACGTTCGGGTCGCTGGAACACTGCTGTTCTCCCAGCAGCCGCCCCACGCCACGGGGGCTGTCTGTGGAAGCGGGCTGTGATCCAGCCACGCTGCAGGAACGGGGCTCAGTCCTGTAGACCTGAGGCCCCGTGAGCAGGGGCACAAGCCCGCAGGCATCACAAGCCCTACAAAAGGATTTAGGCCAGAGGCTACGATAAACGCTGACTCACTTTGCTCCATTTGCCCCCGAGCAGTAATATGTTCACCTGCTGTGAAAGGCCCTGCTAGGCTCTGAGCATAGTGAGAGCACGTGGCTGTGAAGATTTTGAGCACCAGTCCCCACTACCTCCTTAAACTCTTCCCTGTCTCTGTTTTACTTATACGGGAGCCAGTTATTCTTGTATCTCTGAATGCCAAAACCAAATACAATTGTAGAAAAAAAAATTGCTTTGATATTTTTAGATTTTAGAGCACAGATTTCAATATATAGTGTCAAACCCTCCTTCCTGTTGGATCAAAGCTTTCCCAGGTAACCATTTTTAGTATACGTTTCCCCAGACTTGGTCTCTATCCAAAAGTCTCTTAACTCTAACTCTAAAAGCCCCAAAGAAAATTTCTGATGTAGTTTCAGAATGGGAAAAATGAAAAACACAGCACAGTAGAAGAATTCCTCACTCACCCTATGGCAGCATTGCTGACTCCTCACCTGCAGACCAGCTCTCACTGTGCTGGTCCCAGTATGGAAGCAGGATCACCCCAGCAGCTCTGCACAGCTGCAGGGGGCCCGTGTGACCGAGGGCCAGCCCAGCCCAGACCCTTAAAACCATTCTGAATGGTTCAAGGTAGTCGTCAGCTGTGCTGATAAAGTCTGTAACTCCCTATCTGGGAATTGTAATCCACCCTCATGCTTGGTATTGCTTAATATCATTGTTTCTTATTCAGATGTTAATGTAACGATGTGACACCCACCAATGAATCGCCACATGCAGTGCTAGGTACTATAAAGAAGAGCTGACAAAAGAGAGCGTCTGTTCCAATTTATGACCTTAGCGTGCAGTTCTGGGGCAGCCTGGGTTTGTCCAGGTGAAGGACGCTGCTCCCCCTTCTCCCATGACCCTTCCTTGTGCTGTGGCTGGGGACTCAGAGGGGACGGTTTGGGGAGCTCAGGCAGCTGAAAGCTCCCAGACCCCCTATCTGTTCTCAGCATTTTGCTGCCTGCAAGGCCCGCTGGCACCGGCGCTGCTGGCAGGCAGGACCGCCACCTGGGGCGTGCGACCGCAGCAGCTCATGCTGCCAGGAAGCTCACGTTTATTCATGTCTCTGCGTGGATAAAATGGGCTTTGGAGGCGATACAGCATGTCCAGTTTCTGGCTGCTTGTTCCCACCACTCCACCCTCCTCCCTTGCTCTTACACATCTTGCCTACACAACTGCTCTGCGAGCTGGGTCAGGATACTAATCTCAGACTTAAAAAAGAACAGCAGAAAACTCGCACCTGACAGGGATTATTTTTAACCTGGAGTCATCACTGCTCTGATTTACACGGCAGATGTGCATGGTTGTATCCACACAGCAGCAGCATTGACAGAGCAGCGAGGACCAGGGGATTGGGCAGGAGCTGTTTAAGCTAGGATTGCTGCTGCAAGTCACTTGTGATCCAGCTGTGGCTTAAGACGAGAGACAAACGGAGATAGACATAGGTTATAGCAGGACTGCTTACGGTGAAAAGCAGTGGCTACAGCGCTCCAGCGCCTCACAGTCAGCATTTTGTAGGCCAGGGATAACTTTACGGAATGATTCGCATGAGAACAGTACAAATTTTGTGGATGTTAAGATAAAACGTGCCTACCTTCAGCTTTGTCACCATCTTGTAACCTCAGTGTCTCTTTCGTGAAAATCCCTCCCATTTTCCTTAAAAAGACCTCTGATGCTAAATGTAGAAAACCTGCATTCATTTGGGGTGGAAGTTGCACAATTAACATCACAACAACCAGGAAATGCAGCCAGAGAGCCAAGGAGCTCCAGGTGAACATACTCTCGCCCTGAGGTCTTGCCCTTCCTGACTTTCTATGTTAATCCTTCACCTCTAGCAGAAGTTTTCCAGACTTTACTGGCAGTGCATTACTGTCTGTATCGTGGCATGTCCTGTAAAACACAGGGGCTGTGCTACAAGGCAAAGCTATTGCTGCTGTTGGACTCTCACCCATCCTGTCTGGGGACACTGCTTTGCTGTCCGTGTGCAGTCTCAGCACTCCACCAGTGATGCTCTGTTGCACCTAAACACAGCTGAAATCACACTCATCATTTTTCTTCTCAAGCCCTAGGAGGAGCCCCTCTAGATCCACCCCCCCAGCACTCCCCGTTGTAGCATTTGGCTGCAACTGTACCACACATTTGGCTGTGTGGGGTCAGTGAGGAAAAGGTTATTCAATACTTATGATATGACAGTCAAGTGGCTGTACTGAACTCCACAGTCGCAGGAGAAGAGCAGTTCTACAGTTTATAGCCCACTGTGTTACTGCTTACGCTGTAACTTGCTGCATCACCTCCCATCTGACCGGGAGCCGACGCACTCGTGAGCAGAGAGCAAGGGGACGCTCCATGTCAAGGCACACTTGAGGACAACTGCTTGCAGGGCCCTGGTGCCACAGGCTGATCATCACAGTCCCCCCAGCTGCCCTGCGTGCTGTCACCCGTTGGTGATGCCTGGGCTCGGGGCAGAGCTGGTCCTGCTGCCGGGCTTCGGCTTCCCGTGAGAAATGGTGCCACTCCGGAGACCTCAGCGCCGCGAGGCAGTGCCGGCAGAGGGCAATGGTCCCCAAAATGAGCAGCGGGCAGGAGCAGTGCACCGGCCGGGCCACTGCCTTCTGCTGGGGTCTTGGCTTTGAATGTGCCGGTCTCCGGCTTCTGTGCATCCCCAGGGCCTCCGGGTGCTGCCAGCGGTCTCGTTTCCCAGCATCGCAGAGATGCACTGACAAAGCACTTACATTTTCTTTTCACTTTAAAAACGTGTAAGCAGAGATAGAAGGTCATGAATTAGAAATGCACAGCTTCTTGCACCCCATTGCCTCAGCTTGTTGCACTGTCCCTTTGAGACCCTGTTCTGCTGACCAGGGAAGACCCTGCCTGCACAGTTTAAGGTTTGTTCTGAAAGGAGATCCAGAGGCACAGACATTTGCTGGTGAATGGCATGGCAGCTTTGCAATTAAAATGAATGTTGAGAAGCCCACATACCCATGCATCAGACCAGTGGCTCCTAAATGGTAAGTCACTGCATCTTACAAAGTGAGACATGGATCAGCACAGAAGAGACCATGGCTACTAAACTGTCTGGATTTTTAGCCTGGGTTCCACGCAAGAGGTGTGCTGCCAGGAGGACAGAGTAGCAAGGGCTAGCATGGGAGGCAAAAGCTTCATCAGCCGCTCCATGGCTGCTGCAGATGCTGTGGAATGCTGTCCCACTGCTGCTACCACCCTCTTGCAGTGTTTTTGCAGTAATGACGCTGCCTCCACGTTGCTTGTCCAAGGAATGGGGCACCTTTCCCCAGAGCAGCCCTTCTGTGCCTTTCCTCTCTCCAGGGTGGCACTTCCTCCTTGCGGCTGCCCCCAGTCCAGCATGGAGCTCCAGCCGGCAAGACTGGCAGAACATAATTGTCCATGGTCTTCACTGAATCACGGCTGGATTTGGTGTGCATTACTTGATCAGGTCTGCGGTCCTCCTCCACGAGGGCTAAAGAGTGGCTTACCTGGGTAAGAGTTAGTTTCTCTCAGGCCCTGTGTGTTAGCAACGATTCCTGTAGTGAACGGAGGCACAGGGTCTACCCTCCAGCTCATGACTGAAACTGGTCACGTGCCCAATGCCCAAGTCTGGACTTGTAGTCATGCAGTGCAAATCCATACATTCTGCAATCAGCTTTTGACTTCTTGGTTGCATTTTAGTACTGGCTTAATCATGTGATGCTTTTGGAGACATTTTTTCCCTCTCAGAGGGAAAGCATCTCATCTAGTCATGAGATCTGAGAGTACAAACACATGGTACTGAATTCTTCCAGGCTTGCCCTTTTTGCCACTGGCGTCCACGCAGCAGATGTCACTGGGGATGAACTTAGAAGTGCCAGCTTTACAAAGGCTTGGGAAAATTATATTTATTGCACAAGTACAAGAAGTATAGAGCTGGAAATGACTTCCTGGGTTACAGATTCGTTTCCAGCTATGACTTGCAACCACATTGTATAATTTTTCTAATAAATTACCCAAGTTCCCCTTTAAAAATATTTCTGAGACTTCTCCCTGTTACACATTTTAAAAGACTGGTGCAGAGGCACACTAAGCTACAAGAGTGATCCCCGACTCCCCGGAATTTTTTCCCGTGCTTGCAAGGAAAATATCCCCTCCCAACATTCTTTGCCTTTTAGAAATTAACCTTCGAATTTTGTTTTAGATATACAGGTAACCAGCTCTGCAAAAAGTATTCCAAACTTCAACAGTGGTATTTATACTTCACTGTTTCCTCATAGAAATACATTGCTGGACACAGCCTAGGGCTATCTACAAGTGCATCATCTTGTGTATAGTCATCCTGCAAACAACTGGCACACAGTAGTTTCCCTTGGTGCTCCCAACTGATGAACTGGTGCACAGCAGAAATTCTGGTTACTGCTCAAGTACCAGCACTTTGATCGACTCCATGTGACTCCAAGCCCTCCGAGGAATCCCATCTTCCTGTATGCTTTTCCAAATGTTGTCTGTACTGAAGAAGCCTTTCAACTTAGTGGCATGAAAAATGTAATCAGAACAATTTTACTTTTATACCCAAGCCATTAAAACATAAAGGATATCAGTAATCCCTAGATTGATCACAGGGAAACTCCACTGATAGTCTTCCTGCATTTCAGTTCTGCTGGGAGCACCATTCATTTTATCTTTAGATACTTTTTTATCTTAAACGTGTACTAAACCCATCTTGCACAGCAGGACGGCTATTTCCTGTGTGTTACTACCCGACTGTTTGCTGAAGTCCACGAAAAGCAACGAATGGCTGCGGTTTTGTTCATTTTGGGGTTTACTCACCTAAAACAACGGATCTTACAAATAGCACTACCATTTTAACCTGGCAAGACCTATCTTGAAAGTGCATGGAATTTTTCTAAAGTTAGACCCCAATTTTCTGTGGCCTACACATCGTGTAACCATTTACACAAGTGCAAGCAAATGCAAAGTCGGTATCAAGAACTTCTGCAGAATGGATGTAAATTACGCTCCTTGTGCAGGTTTGTCTACACCAGCTACAATACTCTACAGTATAAAGCTTTCCGGCAGCTGCCTGTGTGCTTTCCCCCCTAAGGAACGGTCTCTCGCTCTCTCCAGCTTCAGTCACACATTCCAGATCCCTCCCTGTTCTCCTCCCATTACCATCAAAGGGGCTTCTCTATGTTCGGAGGTGGGTGTGTTCACAAACGACTAGAAGAACAGAAATATGTTGGTGCTTGTCTTGTGTTCCCTGCCTTCTATGTTCCAAATGCTCCCCATTTTAAAACAGGCCAGACGGTCTGACCAAACATTTCTCTCACTAGAATAGAGGCCTTTGCCGCAAAAACAGATCTCCCTGCATCTTAAAATGCAATGCCCTGGAATACTTGGCAAATCACGGTCAAGCTGAAAATGCTGTGCAAGTATGCAAACATCAGATGCTGGGTGAAAATCTCTGTACTTAGACCTCGTATTACAACCTCTTCATCAGAGAAACAATGACAAAGCATACTGCAAGAGGAACACAGAAGTCTAATTAATACAAAATGTCAATACCACCCTCAGCCCTCTCCCAGGCACAAGTGATCATAAGGATAACCCATCCAAATGAGCAGCATATACAACTTTACAAAGACATATGTATGGTTCTCTGGTCAGCCCTTATAAATAGCGTTTTACATATTAAAATAAATATGTCCACATTGCCAAAGTAGCAAGAGGTTTCTTCGTTATTTAAAAAAAATATGTTACAAAACAATATCATTTCTATTTCTTACTTAGTTTAAAAAAAGTAATAAAAAAGTCATTTTATAAAATAATACGAAAGTAAATTGAGTACAAGAGCGTCCATCCCTAGCACGTGTCCTGGGTTTGTATGTTATGACTCGTCATGAGATGCTGACCTCCAGGAAGTCATGTAATCATTCCTTCACTTCTAGTTGGACAAAAGAAATCCAGTGCTTGCTTTTTTCACCACTTGTATCAAGTCTATGATGTAAAATTCATGGCAAGGGAAGAAGTCCTAGATCTGGGGAAGGTTCTCATTGCTGCTATTTATGGCTTTGCTACTCCCTGTATCAGATTGCTTTGTGTAACACAGGAAGAGGATGTGAATGGCCAAAACTGAGCCCTGGAGTTTGGAGGTAACAAGTTCCAGTCAAATAGTGTAAGCGAGAAATTGCCTTTTTCTTTTTTTCTTGACACATCCTAAGTGTGCAAGAGTGTGGGAGCATGTGGCTGTGTACAGGTTTGAGCATGCATGGGTGTGAGCGTGCATCTGCCTGCATGAGCGTAAGGAAGAAGATTAGAAAGTGTGGGAGAAGGGCTTAGCGTCTCCTCCTGATCTAATCTCTCTGCCCCTCTGAAGACCCCTCCTAGTTACCACTGCTGAGCATCCCCAGAAGTTTACTGGGCTCCAGGCCCTGTTGCTGTGCCATCTTCTGAACATCAAAACCCATGTGCATGAGGAACTGGATCACATTCATCTCCTGCCCTGTGAACTGGTCCCTGATAGTGGGGCACGAGGGGTTGCAGTGAGGCCATGGACAGCTGTCAATCAGATGAATTGGGCAGCCTTTCAGAGGGGCCTTCCCATTTTTGTTGCTCTCATGCAGGCTCCGATCCCAGCAGTGCAGGGCACGGGGTAACGACGTCCCCTTCACCTGGATGTCCGTCCAGTGACTGAAAAGACAAACCATACAGATTGTATCAGAGAGGTCAGGCTGTCAGAACTGGTTAATTCCCCTACCGTTTCCCTGTTGACCTTTCATAGAATCTGCAAAAGCACTCACTTGCGTGTAATGATCTCATGAGACAAACAGGCAGGAGCAAAGCTAGCGCTAAAGGAAAAAAGGAAACATGGATTAGGTCTTGGAAGGACAAAGTAACTCCTGCTAAATAGAACCTTCCGGACTAGGTAGAGGGTGGAATTTTTGCTGCCCCTGGCAAGATTTTTAGAAACAGCAATGACTATCATGATATGAAACCCAGCTGGACTGGAAAGTATCCAGAAGAAAAGGGGTTCCATCCTGCCTAACAGTGCACATTTGCAACAAGAGACTCCTGAATACCTGCTCTTGTATGAAGCAAGTAAGGCACATTAACGGTTCCTCCTCTGTCATCTCATCAACTCTCTGGATGTTTCATGATCAGGACTTTTCAAAACATCCCTGTGAGGTTAATGGCTGTGCAATGGCAAGGAGTCTCAGACCTCACCTCAGAGGTAGGAAAGAAAAAAACACATTCCTATTGATAACAAGGGGTAGCTGATAATTGTGAAGCTGGAAATTACTTTGCACTTATCCAGAAATGAAAAAGGCAAGATTCGTGATGTAGACGAACTAATAGTTACCAAATCTACAACACTCGTTTCTGCAGAGATCTGAGAAATGCTGCTAGGCTACTGGCTAAGAATGTCTCTCAGAAATAAATGTGGCAGGTTTTCCTCAATGAAATACTTACGTCACATCCTTCAAGGTGTTTCTCAGCTCCCTACCCAGATTCTGGATGTAGAGCCACTGCCCTTCCTGAACAGGCTGGCCAGTGAGGTGTACATTGTCTACAGTAAGCTGGGCCTCATCAAAGAGCCATTGGACAACAAAGACTGGACCTAGGAAGGCAAAAAATTTGGAAAAGGGATTGCTCTAAGTTAGCTTAGGATACAGAGGAAACCCTAGAATCCATTTTATCTCTCTCCTCTGATACTTACATCGAAGAGTGGGGTAAATCTTATATCCAAAAAAGCAATTCCATTCCTCTCCCTCTTTAAACTGCAGCTTACAGCGTTCAGGAACAATACCATTCCAATACCTAGAAGACAAAGCAATAACAGAATGAAAGGCATACTGCAATCTTAACAGTGGCCTTTCCATATCCCAGTCTACTTCTGTTCTGATTATAGTTCCAACTTATTGACACCGGAGTTCTTTCTTGGCTACACTGTCCCATCAACACATTTTAGAGCATCTGCAATCACACGCATTCTTTTGCATGTCTAGATTTTAAATTATTGTCTTTCCCAATAAAATAATTGAAAAATCACTGATGTAGATGATAAATACTCTTTAAGTATCAAAATGAAGGAAGATAGAGAAGGAGGCCATCTTCTCCACACGCTAACCTCTTATAAAAGTGTACTTTAGAGCATCTGGTTGTACCTTATTCCTCTTCTGATGGCTTCTGTTGGAGCACACGTTATGGTATCAATACAGTCAGTTCTACGATACTGTTTATTATCCAGGAACCATCCAGAGTCTGCCAAGCCTCGAACCTGAATCCCTTGATAACCCATCTCTTCCAGCTGCTCTGCCACTCGATCCACATTCAGGAGCACTCCTGTCCCTCCAGCACTGCAACAGCAATGGTAATACTGCAGTCATGAAGCACACACAGCTGTTAAACGGCTGGCTAGCATACATATCCTCTCACAGCAGTGACACTCTAAACAACTTCATCTATCCACAGGGCAATCCACTACTAACTTGGTAGTCACCAAGTTATTTCCTTGCTTTGCAAAACACTCAGAAATAAAGCCAGTGCCGAGTAACAATCTCATACCTCAGAAACCAAATCCTGTTCTTATTCTTTCTTCTGGGAAATATATATTAGCTTTACATCATTTGCAAGGGGTTTGGCTGCTCAAAAACTTAAAGAATCTGAAGTGAGAAAAATTCACCCTTTGCAACTTCTACATCACACCCCTGCGTAACATATGCTGAGTGTACCATAGCTTTGTGCAACATAGTGCGATTCAGAGCTCCTGCGTCAGGCAAGTCTGATTTTTTAATTCAGACGTCCCGAATCTATTCACAAGAGGCATGCGTCTCATGGTGTGGGCCAACAGGAGCCAGCACTCTTGATGCAGGGAAGAATGAACACATTCCCTCCCTCTTGCAAAGCTTTTACCTTGTTGTTATTTTCTTCATTTCCTCCTAAGTGTACCTGGACCAAAAGCCGAGGAAATAATATTTTATCATCCCCTGTTATACCACTTAGAGGAGAAAATGGAGAAGAGATACGGGGTTTGCTGTGTTAGCGTTACTGTACTCCTAGAAGAAGAGTTTCAGGAGCTGCTGAGACCTCCTCCCTAACAGCCTTCTACTGTGGAAATCTCCTGTCTTCAGATACCTTTAGATACCTACCTGCTCCCTGCTAGCAGCAACACTTTTGCAGTGCTAAGACCTTTTCCCACCAGCTCCTTTATAACCTCCTGAATGATCAGTGCTCCCATGAAGGCATATTCATCTGGAAGAGATAGCTCAGTGTCAACAAAACTGTCTCCTGTCCAGGCTAAGACTTTTGCTTCCTCTCCACAAATGCTTAAGAACCTTAGGACGGGATTATGAGCCTAAAACCAGGCCCATTTTCTCCACCTGTGTCAAGTACATCTAACAGAGATACTCCCCACCCTGTACAAAACTTGCTTCCCTGAAAGAAAGTGAACAGAGAATGAACAGACTACACAGTAACACAAGCACATCTACCTACAACAGTGCTTAGGAACTGGTGAACTTAGACAAAGAAAACAAGAAGGCAGGCACTGGGACCCTTTCTCTATACATGAGGAATACGCACTCCTTCCTACCACCTGGAATCTCAGTTCCAACTTACTGCATCCCTTTTTTCCCAATTCATAAAGCCAATTCACACAAGCAATATTTCACAAAATGTTACACCTACATAGACCGCTACTTCCTCAGCAGCCATGTTTGCTGAAGTGTAACTGCTTCATAGGAACGATTGTAAGAAGCTATGAAGAAGTGAAAAGGTCCCTTACTGTGACAAAAAGTGTACCTGTGGTACCCACGAGTGGTCAGTTTCTCAATGTAAGAATTAGTGAAGAGAGACATCGAGTGACACAATGTCTGGCTTAAGGCCAGAACTCACAGACCAACTCAAAGAAAAGCATTAACCTTCTGCCTTTTCAGTGCCACATCACGGAGCATCTTAGGCCAAATTCTTTTGTTCACAGCAGCATACGTCAACAGTAATTCCGTTCTGGTCAAAGAAAACGCTTCATGAACAAACGAGAGGAGAACTAAGGCCCTGGTGTTTCTATAGACATTACTGCACCCAGACACCGATTCTGCTTAAGTTGGGAAACCCAGAGAAGTACATGAGGTAGAACAATTCATTTGCATGAAATCCAGCTCAGTCTGGAAGAGGACTCCTTTAAGCAGACTCCCAGAGTTCTGTCATCATCGAAAAGACAGCTGATGGCAAGGCATGTATTAAGATGAACTACTCTTCGTTTCCCAAAGAAACCTGCAGACAGCTTTAGCCTGACAGGATGGTGCCTTTCAAAGGCCAATATCCTCCTGATAGAAGTCTGAAACTAAATTCACTGCACTTGCCTCTCAGATCAGCAAAGCCAAAGTCGCATGCAACAAACCATGGTTCTTCAGCTACACCATTTAATTTGCTGTGCGCTGGAACCTGGAGATTCATCTAAAAGGAATTTTGTTCCTCTAATCCTTGCATACTGCATCAGTGTAACATCTCTGCAAGCAGTGGCTCTGAACTATGTCAAAACAGCCCGAGCTAAAGAGATCAGGATGTTTTATCTGGAAGTAGCTTGATATTCTTTCCTGCCCTTCAGCAAGAAAAAGCCTGTTCTTCATTCACGTAATTTCACAGAAGTCTGGCCATATCCTTTAATGTGTGATGTCTGGGGCAGCAACAGCCCATCAGCAACACTCACTTTTCTCAGACTTGGAAGAGGCACCACTCCAAACATCACTTGAGCAATAAGGGATGAATCTGTAAGAGAGAGTTGTGTGAGTACTGATGTTCCTTTGACATGCAAGGAGGGGTGAAGACAGGGTCAAGTAACTGGAAGAAAATTAAACCCTGGGGAGGGGAAAAGGTAAGTTTCTTGCCCAGTTAGACAACTTACCTTCTTGCACACCAAGTGACAATTATAACTGTCTTGAATTTTCTCCTGAACACTGGTATTTTTACTGAGTTAAATCAATAAATAATGTGTCTTTTATCAACCTAATTGAAGCACTGAGCTCAGCGGACAGAATGACGGACCAAGATTTTGCTCTTAGCTGTCCCACTGATATGGTGTATGGCCTGCCACAGGGAAACTCTCTGTGCTCAGTTTTTCACATGAAAAATGAGAAGACCTTGTCAATGCAGTGTAAATGCTGACTGCAACCACTGGAGGTTTTTGCAGGAATGAACTTATCTTCCCAGTTTTGCCTCCGGCTTGCAGAATGCAAATTAAAATCCCTCTCTTCTGCTTTTCCCTCCTATATAGATGCTTATAAAAACTGGTGTCTTTCTCATTTCTCTTCGAGCTAGAAGAGCTGCTTCACATTCCTCTCAAATTGGCAGATATGTAACATACTATCAGCCCACCACTCACAACAGTATTTGCCACTTCAACTATTTGAGAAGGCTCTCTAAGCTATCCACAGTTTTTCTTCATTAGGTCACCCCACAACTCCAAGCAGACTGGACTTAAGTTTCTCCAGACCTTGCCAGCGCCACTTGTTAGAGAGCTGAACTAGAACAAATGAGGAAACATACAATTTCCTCTCGCAACTGTTAGTCTTAATCTGTCTTTGTAGCATTCTTGCTAGCCTAAGAGGCAGGAGATGCTGTTTAAGTATAAACCTATTTCCCTTCGTTGTCCCTCCTTACACCATGTTTGCATTCCACCAGTGGGGATTTTCTTCTGGTTGTGATGACAGGATCCCAGTTCCTGCAGATGGGCACAAAGAAACAAGAAAGGTACAGATGACAGTCTATGACTTCAGAGAAACCGTATGAGCCTCATGCAGGATCCCTGACCACACAGAAAACAAACATCCATGATGAAAAACATCAGTAAGGAACATTTCTAAATTTGCCCTTAGGCAGATGTGACTTTCAGAATTTGATTCATGCTAGAGATGAAGCCTGTCTAGAAGCCTCTTGTAGTACGGAAAAGAACCTGTGACACACACTTAAAATTAGGCACTTCCCCAAAAAACAAATCCTAGCAGGTGAATTCCAATATATGCAATTATAAGATCTGTGTGAATGACAGAGGTTTAGGTATTCAGAAAGCTGAAGCATAAGCAGTGAGAATGAAGAGAGAAGCTCAATGTTTCTGTGCTGACTGAGGAGCCCGGTGGTCCAGAGCATGGGTATCTGGGGTGCTAACTCTACCTTGTGGGTGACACTGAAAGATGCTACAAATACTTTACGTATGCACCAAATGTATGCTTTCACACAGAGAATCACTGTAGTTGGTGAAGTGACATTATGCAATTGTAAGCAGGGAAAAGGTGGAACCACGCAGCTCCAGGTAGAAGCCCAGACAATCTGATTTCTCCCTATGCACATAGGGCCAGTCCTACTACAGGCAAACACACACATCCAGTGCAGCGTGCAAGAAAGTGCATCTGTCCCGACAAACAGATGAAGAGGCCTAAGAACAGTTCTTCTGTTCTTAACAGGATTAAGAGAAACACCAAGTCTCTTTAAAAACCAAAAAACTAAAACACAACTCCGAAGATCCCAGCAGGTTAGTGACTGCATGCATGCATTTAAAATAAAAAGAGCATACTGGCCAGAGTTCAGAAAACCCGTACTGTCTACCAGTGATAACCGCACATCCAAACACACGTGCACATCTGTGCTTTTGTAGCTTTTTCAGAGTGGAGAAGCACGCTTGTTTGGGTGTCCTCTCGCAGGAGCGAGAGACCGTCCGCACCCGTGATGCCGCGCTAGCGCCGGGGCGGGAGCAGTCACATGGCAGCCACCACGCGCCTGCGAGGATGCCAATGCCTGCCAGGATGCCGACGCCTGCCAGGATGCCGACACCTGCGAGGATGCCGACACGGCAGGCGGCTGCCCCGGCCTGGCCCCGCTTCCTCGGGGGCTGTCCCCACGGGGCAGAGGGGGATGACTCACCCACTCGGGTCGCGGGCCACTCCCTGGAGCTCATGAGCCTGCGCATGGTGTCATAGCGGGTGTCGCAGTTCTCCCTGTTGAAGCAGTACCACCCTCCTGGTGAGGGGAAGAGAGGGGTCAGCTGCCCCGCCGCCCTGCCCAGCGCCGGCAGCCGGGCCCGCGGGCTGGGGGCCCGGCCGCGGCGGGCAGCCC
>VYZW01031858.1:1843-12192 GCA_013401315.1 Balaeniceps rex
CTGGACATTGTAATTTCATTGGACAATATTGTAATTGTCATAAGCTTTTCTCTGTGTTTTCTCTTTGCTTCAACTGACAATATACTAAAGGAACTACACATTTTCATTGCTTTCACTTGAGGGAACTGTTTTAATACCATGCTTTGAGTCATCAGAATACAAATATTTTGATCTCTACTTAGTCTAACTCACGTGAATTAGATTAGTGCTGCCGTACCTTTCTGGGAAGGTTGGCCGTTTCATTTCTTTCTGTGCCAAGAAACGTTGCATTCCCAATACATGACAGAACTTTATTGCATACTTTCAACATAGTAAGTCTGATGTACCATGGGAGCACCCCATTTACTGGGTAGGTAAAGACTGATTGTGTATGTTACACAGAGCATGCACAACGGAGAGGACGAGAGGATGGCTATGGCCTGACTGCTAATGCAAAAAGAAGTTATTTAGTATGCTCCTGGTCACTCTCTTTGTCAGGGACAGCTCTGCTTTTCCCTATCATGTGGCTAGGTTCATATGCATGGCAAGAAGAACTACGGAAAATTTCCACATTACTGGTTGCTCGTGGAAAAATTCATTCAGGCTCTTCCATGTATGCTCCTCCATTGCCTCTGTCAAAGAAAACTACTAGAAGTAGTCCCTAGAGGGCAAAAGTTAGCATGCTGACTCTTGTCATACTGCCTTGGCCAGTTGTTATATGGTTGATGATTTCCTAAAAGGAACAAGTTTGGTTTTTATTTCTGAAACACTACGTTACCTTTCATAGCTTGTGGACCACTCTGTGCTCATGCTGGGGAGTACTATATGCTGTGTACTTTTTCCCTACAGCACCAAGAGTTCTGCAAAGAGACTAGTCACCTTTTGAAAACATGGGAAGAAAATACCATGATTGAAATTGTTACCTAGAAGGCCATTTTGTCAATTTTCATTTATTTTTTGATGACATAAAATAAATTAAGGTCATTCTGAAGAAAATACAAATAGGATCGAGAAACATAGCAGGAAAAAAAATGCTGAATAGGAATAGGCCTTGGAGAAGAGGACCACAGGGCAAGCCTTATGGTGATGAGGGCTTGGCACTGCCATAAACTGCAAGCATTTTCTATGCTAAGTAATGATGATGACATGAAGGTTGCAACAACTAAATAAGATTCACTGCTAAAAAGGATGGGATTACAGTGGCTAGTGATATAATCTGAATTTAAATTTTAGCAGACAAGAGCTTCCTTAAATCAAGACGCGATACAACCCTTCTTTCTATTTGTGGACTAGAAATAAAGAATTGAAAAATCCCTTTTTTAAGTGGTATAGAAGTAAACTATAGATCTATAAAGGAAGAGACTCTCCATCAAAGAGAAATCTGATGAAAAATAAACTGGACCTTGGAGCCAGGAGAATTACTTTCCTCCTACAGTTATTGCCATGAAACATAAGACAGAAACCTTGACATCCAAAATTTTGTACTACTTGACATCTCATGAACAGAGCAACAAGATATTCTAAATAAACATGTAGAAATTGAACACCTAATAATTTGCCATCTGAAATGAATGCAAGTTGATGGGGTCAGGGGATGTTGCCCCATTACAATTCATTCTCTTGGTTTTTTTGCCTTTCTTACCTTTCTTGGCCAGTGTATGAATGGCCAACAGATAATGATACAGGAACCTTAAGAAGAGAAAAAAAATAACACTTGCCCACCTTCTGATCTGTGGAATTAAAGACTCCCTAGCTTACAATGCAAGGCTACAATGGCACAGCTGATGTGGGCAATAACAGCTTTGGTGTGACCTTCACAGCCTGAAGATCAAGTGAGGAAAACTGTGCTGAAATAACCCTAAAAAGGCTGGAGTTCTGAAACAGACTCAATCAAATGAAGGAGAATACATGCAAAAGCACGTGCTGCTCTCTACATCAACAATGGCTGAATACAAAAGGAGCCTACATATGTATTTGTTAAAGTAAAACATCTTCTAATTTAAAATACTTAGGATGAAGCCTATTCAGTGGAATGCACAATGAACAAGTACTGAAAAGAGAAATAAACCTCTAGCTTCATGCTATTTTGGTTTGTTAACATTTAAATCATTTCAATAGGAACTTAAAGCCTTTTTACATCATTTTAGCTATGGTTTAGCTACAAGCATTTTAGTTAGAATTAGCAGACATTGCTATTATATCTTTCAGACAAAAATGTAATATCTTGGTGGAAAAAGATAATTTCTGTGATGCTGACCCTACAATTTTCTCAACTCAAATCCTTTAGCAACCCTGCTGACTTCCAGAATCTTAGGTAGTTCCTTACTTTCTACAGCCATCAAAAGACATCACTGGAGGTGTGTGAAAAAGAAAAAAATAATTACTATTGGAAGAGAAAAAGAAATTTTTTTTAAAAAAAAAAAAAAGCTTGTTTTTAACCCTTTCAGACCAAAATATTTTCTATTTGAAAAAAATGTGACCAGGCTTTCCTACTCCTATTGTCTTTTAAGCAAACCAGTTCCCTTAGTTGTCTCACTTCTTGCTATGACTAAATGGGAAGTTTTTGTGATTTTCACTTCCTGTGAGCCTGTGCAGCAACTCTTTATTTACTTTCCACTTTCTCTTTATTAAACCATTGTCAAAACAATTTTTGAGATCTAAAGAAAATTAAGAAAAATTCTGCCTCTGAAGTAAAAAAAAAAAATTGAAAATTTGCCTTGATGCCAGTTTAAGTATACTTCTGTACTGATCTCTGGCATTGTCTGTGTAGCACTAATACTCCATGCTCTTGTGAGTCTTGTGACACAAGCACACATCTTCTAATGATTCTGAGAATTAAAAAAAAATCAACATATCTTTTCAGCTGGTTTGTTAGCCATTTCAAGGTTATTTCAAGGATCCTTTTGTTTTCCCAGTTTTTATGGGAAAAATGTATTAAAATTTATCATGTGCTGTTTTATCAAACTGTTTATTTTTATATCAGAACAGTGAAAAACAAGGTTATTTGCAAGGAAAAACAGGGTGCAATGATAACAGTGGCAAAGGCCATTAGTAGATAAGCAGGGATAAAACAGGTCATGTAAATATTTCCATGGATGCAAAAACCTAAAATATGAATACAGCTGGGAAGCTGAAGAACTTTTACTTCTTGTTGAACTGGCTTGAAAATGCAGTCTCAAGATTGTACTTCGAAAACAAAAAATGCTATTAAAACTGATTTTTTCATTTCCCCAAAATTATTTGTCAATGTAGCTGATCCGGAATAAAACATTAAATAACTATAGTGATAGGAGAAGTATGGTGTCTTTCAGAATGCGTTACTTTTATTTTTAGTGTTTAGCAAATAGCATTTAACTAAAGCTGTTAGTTAAATACTACACTATTCTAAACAAAGTTTTTAAAAAAGAAACCCATTTCCAAACTTTTTTCACCAGATCAAAAGCAACAATGAAACTTAGGTTATGTCTTTTTAAAACATATTAATTGGCCTTTAGTAAAATTGATGTATTTCTGAAAGCAAAACAGAGGCTGCAGAAATTGTGGGGAAACAGCCTCTGCACATATGTTCCAGGTGTTAGCTGAAATCCTAGCCAAATCTGCCTGGACCCTCAGAGCCCAAGTTGCCTATCTCTCATAGGCATGTATTTCTAGGTACTCTGCTCAGAAGCCCAGTCTCCAGTTTCCCACTTCTCCACTCCAAAATTTTAATTTCTCAACTCTTTGCCCCTAAACTGCCTGGTATTCCAGTCCTCTTATCCAACTTTTCACTGGAGGTGTTTCTTCTCACATGGCCCCAAATCCTCTCATTCCAATCCCCAACTTCTCCCAGCCCAGAGACCCCTACTCTTTCTATTTCCTGTACTCACTCTCCTCATACCTGAGTGGGAATATCTAAGCATTTTCATTTCTTTGCTTCAGACCACCAGTCCCAGGGTCCAGCAGATACCTGCTGCTCTGCCCTTCCTTGTCCTGTTGTTCCCTGCATATAAAGCCTCAGCTGCTTCCCACACCCTGGGTCTAAATGGCGTTAAAAATTAAATAGATATTCTAATATGATTGCTATGTCATGTATTACATACCTAGCAAACCAGTCAGAGTGCAAAGGTTTACATCATTCAAATGTTAAGCCATACTCACTTTCTTGAAGGCAAAGATTTAAAAAGCAGTGGAAGACAAGCCTATTCCAGCTCCACAAGTGAGAATCCTATTATGAAGCCCAAGGGATGGAGGACTGGGAATTAAAAGACTAATTTGCTTCATTCTTTCTGTGCAAACAAGAAATGTGCATTAAATTGCCCATTCAAGACAGAAAACAATCAGTCAGATTGACCTGAAGAGGGGAACAGAGACTTCCATCTGCAGGAGCTAAAGAGACCGAATGTATCTGAGCCCTTCCTGATGTTTCCAAAAGTCCCTGTCACAAAATGAAACTGAAAACAAACAATGAGAACCTTGCACTGACAAAATCAAGTATCTCAAGTCCTGCAACTGGAGGGAAAAATGAAATTTCATCACGGGACTCAGCTATAAAGTCCAGGGTGTGGGTTGGAGCACTTCATATAAGACCCAGTCAGCAATGAGTGGGTCAGAAACCAGAAGGGAATTTCAGAACTTCTTTCAGAAAGGTTGCACCAGCAAATTTCAACGTTAAGGACAAAAAAAATATAACAAGCAACTTCAGCAGTTCTCTGGCTGCAAGTGAGAACTGTTCCCACAACTCAAGGACATACCTGAGCATACAAGATGCTTGCATTAACAGACCTAACAAATGATGTGCTAATTTTGCAAAAGAACACTTTAAAAAAAAAAAAAAGTGTGCTATCTAACTCATATTAAAGACAAATAAAAAAAAAATTACAAAATCCAGTGTGGGTAGTGGTTGTGATAATCCACTATGAAAGTAATATATCCATAATTTCACCACAGACAACATGAAAAGTCAGTAAACACTGCTTGATGCTGCACATCAAAGACATTACAAGGGCTTCTACCATTACTTCAGTTTACAAGTTTGGGACAACTAAAAGTGTTATGAACCTAAAACCAAAGTACTAGACTCTTAAAATTCTAGATTGCGAGGAGGAGGTACTACACTGATCAGTTGACAAATCTTTCTCTATGCCATTAACATAATGATCCTTTTATGATAATTTCAGACGTTTTATCAATAGGCCGGATTGTCCCTATAGTCCCTAATCTTAATAACATCTAAAAGGGATTCTATGATGGAATTTATAAGACCTCAAATTATCCTAGATCTTCTATAAATAAAGGAAAAATTCGGATGGCTAACAAGGGGCTGTTCACCTTTTATGCTTAACAGGTACCTAGAAATTCTCTTTCCAAAGGCAGACCTTCATTGAGATTTATACACATTTGACTGCCTTCCTGCAGGATCTGCTCTGCATTTTCCACATGATGTGGGGTCCCATTCTCAACATTTATAATAAATAAAATATGCTATATATTGCCTTGTTAATATAAAATACAATAATAATCTAAATACAAATAATCTAAAAATTATTAAATAAAATTCACAAACAAGATAAATCGTAGCATACAATTAATGTTCAGAAAAAGTACATACAGACAGGTTAAATGCCAGACACTAGAAAATAACATTTCCTATTCAGCATCTGTATAAATAATTTAACAGCACAAAGGAATGATTTAAAAATTGTAAGCTAAACTGAAGAGCAGGTAGAGACTGACTTCTAACAGTTAAATGATAGTACAGTAAAAATTATAATTTAAGTGTGGTTATATTCAAATGCTGTGCTAGGGTTCTGCTTTTGTGTTTTAGTTTCCATAAAAAAATTCCTGTCTAATGCTTTGCTCTGCAGAGTATCTAGAGCTTTGGGTACCTCCATGGCTCTTTCCTAAATAGTACTATTAGTGGCAAGGATCCTGCAAACCCCAAGGCTTTGCTATAAACCCCAAGTGAGTTTGCACAGTGATAAATGACAGAAATTTAGGGGAAAACTGAGTGACACAGAAAAAAGAGCAAACACATTTGATACACTTTCTCAAGTGTATCAAATTTGCCAGAATATTATCCCGATACTGTCATTTTAGTGAAATATTTCATCACATTTCTAAAGAGCATGTTATATAAAATCACTAACAGATAACACATATTATTCAGGAGAACATTAACAAAAAACCAAAAGCAAAGCAACCCTCTGCAAGCATTATGATTCAATATTGAATAACTACTGCTTCTTTTATATCTCCTGACTAATTATTTTTTTAATAAGTGAGACTGAGTCCATGGTAGCCTATTAAAGTATTAATGCTTAATGAAAGAAGATATTAATTTGTCTGGAAACCAGAAATTTAGACAGGTGAGAGGTAAAAATTTTAAAAAATACAAAACCTGTTTAATTACATGCCTCTTAACAGCATTTAAACAAATGTATGTTAAACATAACTTGCAGGAAAATCAATTTTGCATTAATCTCTAGTTGGAAGCATCTGAGATTCACAGGATGGCTGATAACACTCAATAACTCAGGCATATAATCTCTTATCTAGCAGCAAATTAGCTTGTATTTACCATAGGATAGCATAAGCAACAAATTCTTGCACGTTATCCTTGCAAGCCTCTACCAAACACTGATTCCATAAACATCCCAACAGCAGCATCGCAAGCAACTGAAATACTCCACGGTTGTGCACATGTAAAACTTCTCAAGCCCTGCTGGCTGCCTGGCAAACCAGAAGAGGTCTGGCTATCTCTTCACTGTGCAGCTGCTGACCCAAGCTGAGCAGCCACTGAGCCAGTCAGTGGGGCATAGCCCTGCTGCGTGGGTCATCTGCAAGTTGGTTACCTCTCCGTCTTACCAGGCTGTCAGAGCAGAAACAGGTGGGGCTGCCTTCTCTCTGAACTGTCAGTCACATCAGCAGGCTGTTAGATGGCTGAGCAGTGGTGTTAAAGATACCCACCCATTTCACTGGAAATTCTGCAGTGTCTGTATTTTCTCCCCATCAGCAATCTGCACTTCTACAAAATGGAAATTCCCTTTCCTGATCAGATTTCATGCAATCACATCAGGCAAATTTTGCTTGTGTCAAACCTGAAGTCTAGAAGATCACATGATATGGAATCTGAGAATGGTTTGGGTTGGAAGGAACCTTTAAAGGTCATCCAGTCCAACCCCCCAGCAATAAGCAGGGACATCTTCAACTGGATCAGGTTGCTCAGAGCCCCGTCCAACCTGACCTTGAATGTTTCTAGGGATGGGGCCTCCACCACCTCCCTGGGCAACCTGTTCCAGTGTTTCATCACCCTCATCGCAAAAAATTTCTTCCTTAAATCTAGTCTGAATCTGCCTTCTTTTAGTTTAAAACTCTTGTCCTATCGCTACAGGCCCTATTAATAAGTCTGTCCCCATGAAATGCACTTGAAACTTATTACCCTGGGATGTTGAGGAGAGATTGCCAAGGCTTGACCACCCTCAGAGTAATACCCTTTGTGGCTCAATCATGTAGGAATCCCTGATAGTACCAACGGCGACTTGGAGCATGTCATGAGTGACTGCAGGGCTCTGGAGGAGAAGGTGAAGGACACAGAAGCCCACACAGTTCTCCTTCATATTTCCCAGCCAAGGGAGAGGGTCCTGTAGGAGAGGAGACTGAGTCAACACCTGTCTGTGTGACTGGTGTAACCGAATGGGCTTTAGCCTCACAACCATGGGACCCTCTTTGAGAAGTGAGGACTGCTGGGCAGAGGTGGGATCCATCTGGCAAAGCTGTCAAAAGCATACAAAAGCATGTCAAAGCACTCAAAAGCACAGTTCATGTGGCTGTGGGACAAGAATGGATTTGCCTGAAAGCTAATACGGAAAAATTAAAGCTTAGCCACTCCAGTTCCCTGATTCAGCGGATGACTCTGACAGTGCCAGAACAAGGAAGGGTCCAAGAGCAGGTTAGTGGAGGCAGAGCTGCCCCATCTCGATTAGCACCAACCTTCACTTGTACTGGATGAAATCTTATCTGCTTACGGCCTGGTTTCCTGCAGCTTTGTTTCCTGTGGTTGAGGTCACACAAACCCATGCGAACAGCGTGAACGCCAGCTGAAGGTCTTACCTGTAGAGGGAGCGCTTAGGAAGGCCTGTTGTAGTGTGAATTCTTGGTTGGGTTTAACAGCTGACCCCAACTACAGCTTTTCCTTCACCCAAGGTAGTCTGCTCCATCCAGATGCCAGTTTTCATGTTCATTATTAGGACAGGGAACATAGAGGCAGACCCCTACACACATGGATATGTGAAAGCGGAAGCCCAACTTTCATAAGAAACAAAGCAAACCCCTGTTTTTCTGTGAAAACTCATTCTGGGTAGGAATTGCTAATTAACAAAAAATTCTATTGAAACTTCACTTCTTGTACATAAAATAATGGGGAAGTGGCTTTCTTCTGTGTGTTAAGGGTTTTTAAACTAGGAGAAAATTTCACATGCCGCTTTCCAATGCTCTGTCTTGTCCAGGCAAGATCTATTCAATATTTTCATGAACAACCTGGGTAACAAAATGGCTGAGATGGAATAAAAAGATCAAATACGTTTGACAAACTGAGTGGCCCTGATCAAAATTACTGAAATTCAGCAAAGGGAAAACCAGTGCTTAATAAGGAGATACCAAATGTATAGATACATTTAGGTAGTAACCTTCTAGAATAGGGATCTAGGATGTAAAATAAAATTCAGATGCTGTTGGAAAAAAAAATCACATTCAGAGAGGAGCAGAACTGGAGATACTCATATGACTTTGTTTTGAGGTGATGAGGCTGGTGTTACAGACACACAAGAACTGCTGTTGTGGTCTCTACACTTCACAAATCATGTTGAGAAACTGGGAGAAGTATGGAGGCGGAAAAAAAAGAGAAAAATGAAAAGGGAACATGAAAAACGTGATTTTTTCAAGTGAAAAAGGAGCTTCTTTCTCTTTATAGCAATCTCTTTTTTTGCACGTCCACAGGGAAGAGGACAATAAAAAAGAGCTTAATTTTGGGTTTCAGGTAATGAAATATGGAAACAGGATTTGGCACAATCAGCTTTATTGAAGGCTTTTACGAGTAAGTTGGACACACACCTGTTAGAAGTGGTCTAAGTCAATGTTGTCCAGGTTGTTGACCTGACGCGCCATGAATAAAAATCTTTATAAAGTTAAAAGCTACCAGACTGGTATAGCCAGAAAGGCAGACCTGTGAGCTCATATGAAGAAAATGTCAATGGCTCTTCAACAGTCCCACCAGTTCACAGTCAACAAGCAGCTGAGCTGAAGGGCACCCCAAAGCATCATCACCCTTAGCATCTGACTGGAGAGTCCTGCCGCATTACCATTACCAGGCACCTGACGTAGCCTCGGCGTGGAACCGACCCATGAGCCAAGCTACCTTTGACTGCTCCAGGGCCAAAGGTCTGGGTACACGGGACACTTTGTGAAGCAGCTTAGGCTGAGGAAGACCTGAAAGTTTCTTCCAACTCACCAGTCCCGTGTGAACTCCAAGTAGAAAGTCCTAAACGGCAGCTGTGAACTTAGGCTACCCTCCTGGCTCATTGCTTCCAGTTAGAAGAGGGAAGACAAAAAACAGAAAAGGAAAAAACCCTTTCCATGCCAGAACTCAAGTTTGATGATGAAAATAAACTTGTACAAAATGGCTCACTAGCATTTATGCTTAGAGGCTTCTCTAGCTCAGAGCTAGCTTCACAGCCTTAGATCAAGCTTTTTTCCCTGGATCCTCTCAGCCAGAAACACCATAAATGCTTCCAGCAGCAGCCTCGGGTTTTTGTCGACAAACTTGTCACCCATCCTCCTACTTCAGCACCCCTGACCCTGCTGCAGACCAGGAGCTCAGCAGCGACCAGCAAAGGCCCGGCTGCCGCCATTCTCCCTTTCCCAGCCTCTCCCCTCAAAGGCAACCCTCTCCCCGCCGCGGAGCCGTTCGGGGGGTCACCGCGGGGGAGACACCGCCGCGACACCCCTCTGACGAGACCCCGGCCTCCTGGGCCGGAGCACCCCGGCACTTATTCCTCCCACCGAGGCGAAGGAGAAATAGCGGCCCCAGGCCCCGCCGCCCGTTAGAGCGGGCGAGAGAGGGGGATCAGGCCGACCGACACCCCCCTCCTNCAGCCCCACCGGGCGGCGGGGAGGGGCCCGGCGGGGCGAGGCGGGGCGGGCGGCGGAGCTCCGCCCCCCACGCCAGCGGGAGGCGGGAGGCGGCCGCGCGCCCTTGCGCGCCGGGCCAGCGGCTACCTCAGCACTTCCGGGTCGGGGGCGGGGCGGAGCGAGGAGGTGGGTGCGTGACGTTGCCGGAGGGGTACGGGGCCGCTCGGCGCCTGTTATTGTTCTCGCCGCCCGCTCTTCCCGCCGCC
>VYZW01031858.1:24812-40262 GCA_013401315.1 Balaeniceps rex
ATGTATCCCTAGTGTCAATTTTTAGTTTGTGCCCTGGAATAGGTAGACTTCTTGTGTTTGGGAGTACTGAAATAGATGCTTGAAATATAAACAAATATGGTTCATGTAACAGAATGTATCAGGTGGTTTGGTTATGGCTTCCCTTTCTCTTGACAGTCCTCCCACACCTTGTGTGTGGCTGTTTAATATAATTCAAATTCTTAGGCTAACATCTGTTTTCAAATATTTCTGAGGTCTTGGCAGCAGCCAGGCTGGCTGAATAAAGAGCCTGAGTTCTTTTGGGAGGCATGAGTTATTGTCATCTTTTCTTCTTTAGGCCTGCCAAATATATGACACTTTATATATCACTTATGCCTTTGGCAGCCCTGTCACATAAGAAAACTGATAGGCTGTGGGAAACAGCTTTGCCTCAGCAGGATGGTTGTAGTGCCAGTTCTTTGCCTGACATATAGCTAGCTGAAATCTGGGAGCAGAAACTGAAGCTAGTGGGATGAGAAGGTGAACCTGGATAGCAACATAATGAGGGATGTAGGCATGGAGCATGGGAAGCTGCTTGGAAAGGGGAAGAAGGGGCATAGGCTGGAAACAGCCTCCTTCCACTTAACTGATAGGGCATGTGTGTGTGTTCTGGCCAGGAGAATGCTTCTCCCAGGTACCCAAACAGATTCAGAAAGACAGATAAATAAAGAACATGGGTTCAAAGTCATAGGAATGCCCACGCAGGGTGAGATGGGATGGGTTGATGGTACCTAATTCACTTCCAACTGATGATGTTAAAACTCCTGAGAACCTGTAGATTGAATAAAAAGGCTTGTGTTACATAGACTATTTTCAATATAATACAATGTTTTTAGCCTATGGGAGTGCAGATTCTATTCCTGCTGTGAGCAGCTCAGGAGAGAAGGAGGGAAACTGAAATGGGACATGTGGAAAAAAGACACTTCATCTACAGTTGTGCAAAATTCAGCCCCAAATTTTAATATAGCTAGCCTAAAATGTTATCTCCAAGATTTAAGAAATTCAGAGAGAAACTACCTCTAATGAAAACAAGATGGGGGCGAGGGGAAGATAGATAAAATACATAGAAGCAGGTATTTTTCTTTAAGCTGCATTGAGAATTGTGCATAATTGTAATAGTGTACTCTAAAAGAGCGTACAATGTAACAGCTATCTCAATTTTTCATTTGGGAGTTGAAGTATCTGTTATTAAAAGAAATGGAGGGAGAAGCTGCACTGATGCAGTTGAGGGGCGGGGAACACAACCAAAAAAACAAACCTCAAAACCACCCAAAAAACCAAATACAACAACAACAAAAAAACAAACACACACACAGAAACAGAACCAAAAAAACCCCACAACATTTGTGGGTAGATATGGGTGACAAAAACCACTGTAAACATTCTGTTTGGTTTGCCCATTGCCCTTAGGACCTATACTTACTGTAAACCTGAACAGCTTGTATTCCTTCTTTAGAAGAACAAACTTGTCATCAAACTGTGTTTTTTCAGATTCAGAATTTTCTCTCAGCAGATATTTTGATGGAACAGGATGAATATGCTTTTAATTTTTCTATGGGGTTGTGTGTAGAAACTAAACATACAGGGCGATTGCTGGATTTAAATCAGCAGCTCTGTATCTGCATTCTGAGATCAAGTAGTACCTGCAGTGTTGACACATGTAGCAGTCCAAGGACCTTCTCCTGGATTTGCAATCAACTTCAGAGAGCGCATTGTCATGCACCTGCTTCCTCCTTTCTGTACATCCCCCTCCATTCTTTCAACTTGTTTGCATACAGTTACTGCAAGTTATTTGGATGCTAAAGAGAGCACAATGTTCTTTGGCCCACTGCTTTTATTTGGCTCTGGTATCCTGTGTGGGGGAGAGTGGTTCCTCCCTGTCCCCTTCCCCAGAAGTCATTCTGCAGAAAGCAATGCTGTTCCCCCAAATATTCTAAACAAGCTTTTGAAGAGACATTTGGGATACTTCAAATCAGGACTGCTTAATTGGAAGACTTCAGTCCAAATCTAGACAATGACCATTTTTAGACAAAACTTAAGCTACCAGATCTTTTTTTTTTCCTGAAATAATGGATATATGAAGCGTAGATTAATGGAAACTTGATAGATATGTCCGCTATCTCTAGGCATTTGTCAGATTTTAACTACTGTAGTAACAGCCTCAGTTTATGCTTAATTTACTGTTAATGATCTTAAAATTGCTTTAAAGGATGGTACAAAAGGCTGAATTTTTCCACTGAAGAAATTCCTTTTGTTTATTTGAAACACATTAATTTTTTCCCTCTGTTATTATATTTGATCTTTAACTAGCTGGAATTATGGAAGTGCTTCTTTTTTTCATAAAGGCGGATGAGTTTTAATTAATATAGTAATAAAATTTATCTTGTTGAAGGTGACATTTGTATGCTCACTTAATAGAATATTTTATTGATAAAGAATCGTAGGTTTAGTTTCTTCTAAACTGGCTTCAGCAATCTATCATTGGTAGAGTGTTAAAATAACTTGTGACTCTTCAATTTCCTGTTTGCATTCAAATGGACATGTTTTTCTGCCTCTGATCGAGAGCTACTAAATTGTTTGGAAGACTTTGTAGGAAATGCCTCCTTGACGCACACTCTAATTAATGCATTTTTAAAACACTTAGAAAGTAACAGTTTTCTTAACTAAAACCAGATTGTAAAAGAGATTATTTCCTACAAATACAATGTTAACTTAAACTTATGTTCTTGCTTTCATAGTACTTGACGTTCTTCTTTCTGATATATGCTAATGATGTAATCTTTTGTAAAATCTGTTCAGGTGTGGAATTTGGGGCTCGAATGATAACTATTGATGGAAAACAGATAAAGCTTCAGATATGGGATACGGTAAGTAATAAATCATAAAAAATATTTAAACATATGGCTCCACTAGCTTTCCCTGCCTTCTGGTTAAGCTGTCTATCATCAGCACCCATGTGAGACTATGTACTTTGTCTTGCACCTTTCTTTGGTTTCTATGAAGATTAAAAATTTGCTAAAATTTCCTTTTTTGGTTTTGCAAATTTCTGCTGTTTCTCAATTTCTGTAACTTCCTCAAGTAACACTTTGTCAGATTTGTAAGACTGGAATTTGTGCTGCCTCACTTTTTTGTGAAAGTTTTCTATGTTATTAAGAACTTACATTTCTCTAAATAGTCTTTCTCTGCATTCATGCAAGGTCTGGTTAATATAACGTCCTGTTGGGAAATTGTGATGTGTCTACTAGCTTTAATCAGGAATTCTCTAAAGGAAATGTTTGCGTCTTCAATGCAGAAGAAAAGATATGGCTCACTGTTTTCACAGAAGAAGACTTAAGAGCTCAAGTTCACTATAATCATGAAGATAGTAGATACTTCAGACAATCAAGAAGGGACTGATAAAAGCTTAGAGTTTTGAAAAGCCTACCAAAAAAGAGATTTTGACTTTTGAGGGGGATCATTTAAGAACATACATTAGCAAAGGCAGCTGTTTTCTTTTTGTCACTCACTTTACCATAGAGCAGTCAGCCTCAATGTCTACACTTGTTGTGATGCAACAGCTTTAAGATGCCCGTACTGATAGCTGGGTCTTTCAAATGTGCTTAACTGTTACCTAAGGCAAGGCTGTTTGTTTCGTTTTCGAAAAGCATTTTAGGATACCTTTAGAAACTGAAAGATATCATGAGCCATAGCCTCGTGTATGTGCTCTTTTTGGTACAGCAAATCAATGAAGGGAGATACGTTCATATATGCATGCCTGCGTACATGCATGTGTATATAAAAATGTAAACAAATGCAATATTTTAGCTAACTTTGTAGGTAAGATCTAAAGTACCTTACTTATTTTACAAGTTCATCACTTGAAATGGCATCTAACACCTGTGCCTCGTTGGAAGTTCTCTATGAAAAGGTATAGAAGAATATGGTCAGATTGTGCTTACTTTAGGCTTTTTCTGCCCTGGGCATTTTTACAACTATAACTGTGGATTGCTGACTACCAAAGCAGCTGATCATTTTTAAGTTCAATAGACAAGCAAATCTCTGCATGAACAGTAGCTTCAGAAGCAGACTTTTAGTATGTAGTGTGACTGCATGAGAACATATCTACATTGGTCCTTGTTTCCTAAAATTGGGACAGATTCTCTGTAGACAAAATTACTAATTTTACTACCAATGCAGCCACAGTCTTTCATTGGCTTTCGAACTGATTTTGTTAATGTGGTATTATCTGCTTCTTGGACACAAGTGAACTTCAACGATTTTTGAGTAGATTGTGTTTTTCTTAGTGCCTGTGACTTGGTAGCTCTTCGCAGTATTTGGTTTCTTGAATGCTTGCAAAGTGTCCAATAACCAAAATTTCAACGGAATTGCTTTTGATTATAACTTACAAACTGGTTTTGGGCAGGGATTTTACCTGACTAGCTTTTTAACCTTATCATACATAAATCAAAAATGTTCATTAAAAGCATTCCTACACTGAGTAGATTGTATGCTTGTGTTGTAGTTAATAATTTATAAGTTCTAAGCAATGAATGACTTAGTATATTGGCCATAGTTAAAAATCAGATTGTATACAGTTAAAAACTTAAAACACCGGATATTTCTATTCTAATCCAATCTTGGCTTATAAGCATATCTAAATTCCACTGTCTTAGTTCTGATCTTGGGTGCAAAGGTGTTGAAGGAAGAGCAAGATAAGAAATATGACAAGGTAATTGTCAAGACATGTTTTTCTTATGAGTGTTAAGGTACACAAAGATATCCGTAATGACGAATGTTACCATGTCTGTATTGTGTATCTGGGTTGACCATTTTCTGAATTTCTTTTTTCTGTTAGCAAAAACTGCTAGCTGTTACTGGTGCTATCTCTGTATTTATTAAGCTGTAACAATTTCTGTTTGATAAGAGGAAGCTCGTTTTGCACCTATGGTTAAGGAAACACATGAAGCATTTATGTTTTCAGTTGGTGCTTACAGAGTCACAGCACCAGCACTTCTCTGATTTAGTGCTAGCCTTACATACCTGCTTTTAATCCGTCACTGAACAGGAAGCACCTTGAGCAGAGACATAAGAAGTGGAGAACTGGATAAAATTTGTTTTGACTGGTTAACAATGAATAAGGACTTGCTGTCTTAAGAGAATCACACACTTTAATTCAGATTTTTCTGACCAGATATTTCTATGCAACAGTGCTCAGTTTGTGTTGTCGTCAATGGATCACTGCAGCTCCAAGGAAAGGTATATCTTAATAGTGGGAATATATGGAACCTGCAGCATACCTCACTGCAGGAGTATGTCATAACTTACGGGGGCAGCTGAAGCTAACACTGCATGTCTGTGAGATCCGTTTGTGTGCTCTTCTTGTACCGTAACTCAAGAATATTTGACTTTTTCATTAGCATCTTAGTTTGGATCAGAAGTGTGTTACAGAAGTTGGCTCTGCTTACTGCAGTCTGATTTTCATGTGGGAGTATGCAAACTGAATTCCTTTCAGAGGAGGCTGAACTGGAAGACATGCTAAAGGAATGCACGGGTGCTCATTAGAAATTGTAGTCCAGTATTTGGTCCTGTGAGCTGGTAGTCTAGTAAAACTAGTCTGATGAAAAAACAAACAAACAGACAAAAACCCCACACACCAAACAGCCCCAAACAAAAAACCCAGCACCTTCCCCCCCCCAACCCACCACCACCAAAAACCCAAACCCCCACATTCCATGAAAGACATTGTGTGGCCCTTGCATACTTAGTGTTAGGTGTTGCAGCCTCGACTCTACTGCTGATGGTGTGTCTACACCAGCAAATAGTGTGTCCTGTTGTTCTCTCCCAGCTGCAGGCTGCTCCTGATCTCCCCACTGCTGGGCTCCGCAAGCTTGCTGCTGTGTGTGCTGTGTGGCACGCCGGGGTTTTTAGGTCTGTGAGTCCTTGGTTTTCACTTTTCCTTTCTGATGCATTTAGGTCAGTCGAGGAGAGTGCAGGTATTGGACCAAATTGTTCGTTTGTCTTGTCTGTCTTTAGTCTCTAGATTATTTCCTTTCCTGTGTCTTTAATCTTAGTAATGGTTTTCAATAGTTGGATAGACTGAGAAATATTTTTTGTCAAAACTGAGTAGTTGGTAATTGTCTACTATGAGAAGTTAAGCTGCTCTTTTGTGGAAGTATGGTATTTGAGCTAGTGTCAGTTACAAAAATAACTTTTAGGGAACTAGAAGTGAACAACAGAACCTGGTAAGGATCAAAATAACTGTTCTGGGAGCTATTAAGCTTTGTGAGTTTAAAGAAGCTGTGTAGATGAGGTTGTTTGTCTTGTGGCAGTGTAACACTGAGAAATATTAAAATTGCTTCTCCTCAGAAACACTTCATTGTTGTAGAGAGATACTGGGCTTGTTACCAGGCTGAGTCAGTAGCCTTCATTTTGTTGTTGAGGGGGATGTTCTGTATTGTATTGACTGTTACTAACAAGTCATTGTTGATGAGCAAAAATAAGCAGTAGTTGAAAGAGGGAATTTAAATTCTCTCAGACGCTGCAGGGGAAGAGATCAATGATGATACTAAGTAATACTACTTATGTTCTCTAAATTGATATGAATGAGAATTTTTCCTGTGTATTTAAATAGAATAATTTTAAATATCTATTTCTGCTTCATTTCATGGAAATGGGTGATAAAAAATTTTTATTTTTATTCATTATTATGTTTCTATAATACCTTAGTCTTGGTTAGACTAAGACTGGTCTCACTCAGACTAAGACTAAATATCCGAAATCATCTTTTCTTTTTCGTAAGCTAATTTCAAGTAATTTCTTCGTTTCCGTACAAGTGAGCTTTCTAGTTAAATGGTGTTTTCTAGTAGTTGAAAGCTTGCACAAGAAAGCGTGTTTGTGCAAGATGGAAGGCATAATTGTTGAAGGCATGTCTCTTTTTCCCTACAACCATGGTGTGACTTGTCCATCCACTTTCAGATATTCTGAATATACTAATCCTTCTTGGAAATTAAATTTTTTCATGTATTTACAAATTATTTGGATCTAGTAGTACCAAATAAAGTTCCCGTAATTCATTAAATGAATATTCGTTTCATCTTGGTGATACTGACAGCTGCTAGGATGTAGCGCTCACTCCCGAGAGTTCTTTACTAATTGTTTACTTCATGATATTTTCTACTTGCTTTGATAGTCAGAGCATATTTCTGTGTTCATGGGCAGTTGGTGAATTCTTTTACCGGATTTTTACCCATTTGACTCTTTAACCATTGTACCTGCAAGAATGTGGCTACATCTTACGGCTCAAGTTATGATGACTCAGTGTTCATGGCCCTCTGTTTTACTGCTGTAAAGTAATGTCAAGAGCTTGCAGAGGATCTATTTTGTTTCCTGAAACTAGTTTGATCATCAGTTCACATAGCAGCAAACACAGTCTGTTGGGAGCATTAACTTATTTCTGGATTTGTGGATCGGGTGGGAATTTGTCCATTTAATAGTTATTCCTATTGCAGTTTACGTAACAGGACCATCATCTGAACTTCAGTGCCAGTAGCTACGTTATTGTTCACATCCATGATGGCACTTTAGGAAGCTAAGGTAACTTGATACACCTTCCAGCTTAGTGTTCGCAAACCTTCATCTGTCATGTGCTTAAATGTATTTGGTTATTGAAATAGTATAGTATTGGTATTTTATTTTCTGACTGGTTATAGATTTCTTGTCAGTTTATCTGTGGCTTCCTACAATAATAGAGCAAGCTCTTGCTTAGGATAAGGCCTTAGATGGAAGGAGGGCAATCACTTTTGTCCATAGTGGAACTCCCATTTTAGTGAGAGTAGCTACTTAAAACCTAAAGGTTTCAACTATGTTTATAACATGAAATAAATCATGAGGGTACTTGTAATAATGGAGGGCTAAAGCTTTCTGTTTCTCTGATGTGTTGGGAATTGCTTTGGATGTCTAAATGGCATGCATTCAACAACATCAGAAGAAAAGGCAAATGTACAAATGATCTGTATTTACAGGTATGTACAGTTTCACCCTTGGGGATCTTTAGTCCTCTTGAAATTTCAGTTCTTATTAGCATGCTGTTGTGGTTTAGCCCCTGTCGGCAGCCAAGTACCACACAGCCACTCGCTCACCCTCCCCCCCAGTGGGATGGGGAAGAGAATCGGAAGGGCAAAAGTAAGAAAACTTGTGGGTTGAGATAAGAACAGTTTAATAATTGAAATAAAATAATAATAATAATAAAAATTGCAATGAAAAAGAGAATGATAGAGAGAAACAAAACCCAGGGGAAAAAAACCCAAGAGTTGCAACTGCTCACCACCTGCCAACTGACGCCCAGCCAGACCCTGAGCAGCTATCACTGCCCCCAGCCAACTCCCCCCAGTTTATATACTGAGCATGACATCATATGGTATGGAATAGCCCTTTGGTCAGTTTGGGTCAGCTGTCTTGGCTGTGCCCAGTTCCTGGTGTACCTGGCAGAGCATGGGAAGCTGAAAAAAAAGGCCTTGACTAGTGTAAGCACTACTTAGGAACAACTAAAACATCGGCATGTTATCAGCATTATTCTCATACTAAATCCAAAACACAGCACTATGCCAGCTACTAGGAAGAAAAGTAACTCTATCCCAGCTGAAACCAGGAAGGATGCTGACAGGGTTATTCTGAAGCAACGTGTAACTTGGCCGAATCCTCCACATAAATTCTGACATTCTTAAATTGTTACATTTTCCTCTTCATAAGTGTCTTTATAAGTTCTGTTCTTGTTCAGGAATGTCTCTGCTGGAAAGCAGTGGGTTGGGTTGGTTTTTGTTTTTATTTTTGTACTACTTTTGTGCCTGTTCTTTGTATTACATGCTAGTAAATCACCTTAAAATTCTTTTGATTCTGGAGTAGAGACGTGATTGCAAGAAAGATTAACGCATTTGTATAAACAATGTGCTATATGACTAAAAGGCTGTTAATTTATTCACAACTTTCAAAACTATATTCAAAGGTATGTATTGCTCCTCTCTCTGGAACATTTTGTTCCAGGGATCAGCTTTGTGGAGTAGTTCCCAACTGGCAGTTGTCATAGGTAGTGTGACACTTGTGTGAGTTGGTTGTTAGATGTCTTTTAGTTTTTTATACAGTTTACGAAAGTGTAAAATACTTTAAATGAGTAATAATTTCCAATGTGAATGAGGTGTTCGGTCACTGGGTTTGAACATACCACACACGTATGCTCCTTCTAAAAGTGAAGGAGTCTAGAGCTACTAGCTATGGTGTATTGTAGTTTCTCATTTGTCATGTAGATTTGTACCATAAAGTTTCCTCCTAATAAAAACCATTGGTCAGCTTGGATGTTGAAGGCCTGCTGGGATGTACTCAGATAACTTTGTCCTTGAAGAAACTTTCCAAATTATTCAGCATTGAGAATAGAGAATTCTATTTCTGTTTTCTAGGGAGATGGGCTGTTGTGNTTTGATAGCAAAGACTTGCTTGCACATTTTGCAACTGACACCTACTTGACTACACCACACTTGGAAATGACACCGAGATTTCCAATAGGAATAGTAACACTTGGGAATCTTTTCTCAAATGGGCCACAGATACCGTGGCAATGGTAACACATAGCTTAAATGTTCCTGGAAACTTTAGTGCAGGCCCTAAATCTCTGTATCTTGGTGACCTAAGATGATAATGCTTCACATTCTGCTTACATCATTATTTTGAAATTGCGTTTTGGTATCTATACTGAGGTATATTTAGAGAAGCACATAGGATATATGTCCATGCAGTTCTACAGTTCAAGCAGGGATGAGGATTTTTGTACTGTTTTGAAGACTTGTAACTCCTAGAACTCTGATTGTGTAAGTCTGCCATATCAGAAAGTTTGTTTTTGTTAACCAATATGTGAACTGTAAAAGCTTGCAGTCCAGAAAACAGCCAAAAAAAATGTTACTTAGCAGTTAAAACATCACTTGTTTATCAGAGGCCCACATTGTTTCATGATTAGTGAACTACTCACGTCAGAGCTAGCACCTTTTTCTCTGAGGAGAGAGGATGCATGTTCAGGCCTGTTCTGTATGTGTTTATTGGTTGCTGTAGGCAACCTTGTCTAAGTTAGAGTTTCTGCATGTGAAAGAGCTGTCATGGTCTATCTGTTACCAAAAAGATCTTCCATCTTTGCGCTTCCACTGCAGTGTAACTCTGAAAGTGGGTATAACCAGGGGTTGCCTTGGAGCAAAGGCTTGTGTTGCCTGTACTAGATGTAATATGGCCTTGGGAAATACCCTGTTTAACATTCATTTAGTGGCTACTGCCACTACTGTTCCGCAAGCCCGCCCCCAGCCCTGGCACAGTTTGCCTAGAGAGGTTGTGGAGTCTCTATCCTTGGAGATATTCAGAAGCCATCTGAACACGGACCTGGGCAACCTGCTCTGAGTGGCCCTGCTTGCGCAGGGGGCTTGGAACAGGTGACCTCCAGAAGTCCCTTCCCACCTCAACCATTCTGTGATTCTATGAAAAAAGCCTTTTAATATGGAAGAGAAAAAAGAAAAGGAAGTGCTGGATTTTGGGGGAACATGGAAGGGATGGTAACAACAATATTAGTTCCACTTAAGATAAAGGGCTTTTCTCTGGTATCAAAGCTGTTTTAATTTATAGTGAGCTTCCATACTTCTACTTCTGTCTGTTGCTCCCTGTAGCAAGTAGCTAAACTTGGGTTGGTGCTGCTGTGCAAGACTGATAAAGTACAATTATAACACACTTGTATTTTTTTTAAAAAAGAGTCTGTTTTGGCTAATAGCCTACACTTTCTTAGTTTCTGTCTTCTTTGAAATAGCTTGTCCCCCTTGGGGAAAAAAAGGGGGGTGGGGGTGCAGAGAGCAAATTGTCAGATGAAAAATGGTCAAAGTAATAATGATACCAAAAAAAGCTGTGGAGTATATTCTACATGCCTAAACCTGCTCTACTGACCTTCTAGGTCTCTCATTCAGAATGATACTGTTAAAATAGACAATAAATTATATATAGAAGGTGTTTCTTATTATTTTATATATATTATAAAAATATATAAACATATAAAGATCATAGAGTTTCTTTAAAGAAACTCAGTTTTCTTCTGTTAGAATGAATGAATGTTCTTCTGTTGTCTGTTGGTATATGTAAGCACAAATTCATTATTGCTATATGGAAGATTGTATCTTCTTTGGTGTAGAAGGGGTAATACTTTCCACCCTTTCCCCAGTCTTGCCTTCAGGAAGCAATGATATTTAAATTTCATCATGGGCAAGTGAGACATGATTAAAAATGTTATAGTATTTTCAGGATTTAGATAACAAACTTTTGTAAGTGATTCTTGTAAGAACTCACAGTTCTTACATTCTTGTAAGACCTGCTAGAACCTCTGGCAATCTTGGTTGACCATGATGAATTTACTCGGGGAGACGAACAATTTCCTGTGTCAAGGTGGAATTTATGAAGGTGAAACAGGCAATCTTAATGTGGTAGGCTAAGTCCACTTCATGTATGATTTTAGGCAATGCATGGAATACACTGGTAACAATAACATGTCTGTTGTCTAGTTAGGAAGAAAATGTTTTATGCATCTACCATGCACTTGAGCTAGTCACCACACCAATAAAAAGTTGTAGAGCTTAGTGGAGCTTCTGGGTAGGGAACCAAGTATTGTGCTAAAAACTTGGGGTTTTTTTGTATTCCTTAAGTGCATTCTAGCAGATTGTCGGTATTCTATTACCTTAGTTTACATAAAGATGCACTTGGACTCGCTGTCAAGTGCATATGCTGGTGTATTCTAATTGTGTTGAAAGTACTATATTGTCTGTCTTTTGTAACTTTTTCTACTGGAATGGCTAAGATAAAGTGTTTTCTTAAACTGAAGTAACTGATTATTCTGGAAGATAAGGATGCTTTCTGATGACTGAACATGTTGAGACTTGTGCCACTATTCTTGTTCAGTGACAGAATCTAGATCAAGTTCTCCTTGAATTCAAGAAGACCTTATATTAAGTAAAGTACAGTAACTGTGAGAAGAAAAAGTTCTCTGCATGCTAATTTTGTAGGTAGGGCTGAAGGGTAGCTTGTATTTGATAAATATTTCATTCTTGCTTTTCATGGTTTTAAATCAGGGCAATTTCCTATAGTTCTGCAGATAACTGTCTTAATGCATATAGGGTTTTTTTCAGCATTAATATTGGTATTTCTTAATTGTGTTCTGTGTTATCTTTGAATTATGCTAAAGCTTCTGTTATTACTAAATATTCAAAGTAAATGTTTCTTCTAGCAACTGTCAGGTGCTAGATAGCACTTCTGAAAAACATGACCATGGGGAGCTCAAGGTCTGCAACTATGAATATTTATTTTTTAGGACTGTGTTCTTTTGGGCATGTTCTCTTAAGTGCTGAGATTTTTACAGAATACTTCTCTGTGAGAACTATCTAATTTATGTAGGATCTCTGAAGTTTTTCACCAGTGCATGTGAAGAGGACTCTTGCATCCTGTAGCTGTTTGACAAGCATTATTTATCAAGTACAGAGGAAATTGATTAACTGTGGAGCAGAATTGTATAAAATTGAATTCAGAACCATTTTCTGTTTTTTCATAATAAAATGATTACTGAAAGAATTCCATCTGAAGACTGTTGAAAGCTGGCTGCAGTTTATGATATAACAGATAAAATCTGCATCCTTGGCCTTCCAACAACCTTTACACCAGCAGATGGTGGGCGTAAAAATGTCATTCATCATTTATTTACAATGGGCTTTATTTATTCTAGTGTCAACAGCTGCCCCAGGGAGCAGGTTATTGAATTCAAATGTGAAGCTCTGGGTTATTTGCTTCCTTTCAAATTTGTCTTCAGAGCTTAGTTGCTAGGAGTCCATTCTGTGCTCTAATAATGATTCATGTATTGTGAAGCTGTTCAGTAAATTGGGTTGTCAGGGATTGCCAAAAAAGGTTTAGGGGTCTTGTTCCGATTTTTTTTTTTTTTTTTTTTAAAAAAACAGCACTGTGCTATAGTTAGTGACTTCTCCTTGTGTGCCTTCTCTTGCTAGTGTTAGAGACTTTGTCCCCAATTGTCCCCTCTCTGGTTTCCCTTCCATACTCCTTCCTGTCCCCATCCTCTCAAAAGTAGAATTCTATGGTTCTGTGATTGTAAGTTTGTGGTTTTCAGCACCAAAAAATAAATTTGAGGTATGAAGTAATGAAACTTTTGTCTTCTACAGGCAGGGCAGGAGTCCTTCCGTTCCATTACAAGGTCATATTACAGAGGGGCAGCAGGGGCTTTACTAGTGTATGACATTACAAGGTAAGACTACCAAGGAGGTATAACTGGATTAAAATTATATGTCTTTGTAGAATTGTGCTATGGTATATAGCAGTGTTAAAATGTCTAATTTAGTTTGGCTTTTTGGATAGATATTTATAATCTAATGTTTTGCCAACTTTCCTTGAGTGCTCAAAATCAAGTATAGCCTATGTAACCTATATACTTCCAATTTTCTCTAGAGCGGTTGAAAAAGTATACATAAAGTCTGAGGAAGAATGAAACAAAATATTTTTATAAACTATTTGACCATGAACCTCTGGATTACCTTCATTGAGAAAGACCTTGAAATATTTCATTAATTCCTTTCTAGTGTTTTTATTACCATGAGCTATATTTTTTCTTTAATTATAGCAGATTTTTTACTGAAGTGCCGTTCTGCAAAGGAGTGAAATAGTAAAACATCAAAGTTTGGTTACATAAAAATACCAGGAAACTTCTACCATTGCTGTGTTTACGAGGTTGGGAAAATACAGGTCTTAGTGTGATTTTTGTAGCAGCTGTTCAGAAGTGACTAAGGTTTTCCTGCTGTGTTGAATAAAGACTCTGTACAACTTGTTATCTGCAAAACTGTGGGTACTGTGTCTGGTTTATGAAAATGTTCAGCCTCCAAAATCCTATTAGGGTGTGTGGCTCCCTTGTGGATCTTGGGTCTTTTACTAGAGATTTTCTAGACATTTTTCCTTTTGTTCTCCGTTTATTCTTAAATATCAGGAAGCAATGTATTCTTCCCATTGGATTTCCAGCAAATGACTCTTTGATTCATAAATAGGTGGTTTTACTCTCGTGAAATTTTAAACACACTTTACAAGCATGTGATATAATATTTAGTGTACACATTCTGTAAAACCTGTAACATGCCATGTTCGTGTACCTTACCTTAAAAGACTTTGCTAAATTCATTATTCAGTTTGTAAATTCACGAAAGATTGTCAACCATTTTCTGCCTTCAGTAGAACAAATATTACTATATGAGTATGTGATTATTTGCACTGTTGTTTGAATTGGTTGAGGCTGTTAGGGACTTCTAAAGTTCCATTCAGCAGACTTTATATGTATATAAAATTACAGATTCTTACAGCTGTAAGAATCCTCTTTGCTTTTTGTAGCAAACATGTTTTCAATTGCTTTTTAGGCAGAGTTCATTAATGCTCCTTGTTTACTAAATTTTTGTCCGCCTATTCTCCCTCTCACAAAGGGATTACTAGCTTTTATCTCTGGAGCATGTGTACTAATAAATGAGTCAAGTAGAGAAGCTGACTAGCAGAAGGGAAAGAGATTTCTTGAAATACTGCTTTTAATTTTCATTCTCTTCCATACTTAGGAGGGACACTTTCAACCACTTGACAACTTGGTTAGAAGATGCTCGTCAGCATTCCAATTCCAACATGGTTATAATGCTTATTGGAAATAAAAGGTAAAATTCAACCAGTTATGATTTTGTGAGTGGTAAAGATCTATGACTTCTCTGGATTTCAGCTTTTGTGTTTTCTTATTTGTAGGCAGTATTTTAACTTTAAATTACTTTCAGTCACTGGACATAGTTCTGTGATGAATCTAAAACCCTTCCTTTTCTAGTTAGACTAATACAATGTGCAGCACATGTGGATCAACTACCTTATGCTCTGAGTACCTTTTTTAGAAGTAGTGTTATTTTAAAAGGATTGACTGAATGCATGAAGTCATGGATTATATGAAATTTTTTTTAAGTTTTTTTACATCTCGAATCACCATTTAGAAGCACCTAGACCTCTCCCTTATAAAGAGAATATGACTCCTAATTCTAGGTGTTCTAAAGTGCTTTAGTTTTCGGTTAAGAATCACAGCAGAGAAAATGTCACTAAAAAAAAGAAGCCCATACTACAGGATTCACTTCAGAAACTTTTCTCAAATGTAAAAAGTGCATACCTCAATGATCATATGAGACATTTCTGAATTCTAAGCCTGTTTCATATTCTGTATGTTTTAGCTGGGGTTGGGGGCAGAGAATGCTTTTTCACCATTTCCTGGTGAATTCAAGCTGCTCTTAGACACTGGATGATGAAAATACAACTAGAAGTTTTGGAAGTGTGTCGTGGTTTAACCTCAGCTAGCAACTAAGTACCACACAGCTGCCCGCT
>VYZW01031859.1:10616-53962 GCA_013401315.1 Balaeniceps rex
ACTCGGCGCGGCGGGGGGAGCCTCTCGACCCGCTCCCCGGGCTCCTCTAATGGCGGCGACTGGAGCGGCCCAAAGCAAAATAAACCCCCATACGGCCAGGAGCCCGCACGTCACCCTGCCTGCTGCCCTGCCTGGCGCCCATTGGCGGAGCCTGCACCTTCCCCTTCCGCCAATCAGCGCGCGCCTCTTTGGGAAGAACGGGTGATGTCATCCCCGCCGGCGGGGAGCCCCGCCCTCTCCCGGCCCTTCAGCCCCGGGTCCTGCCGGGGGAGCCCGTCCCCTCCCGCCCGCGGGCCCGGGCCCGGCTGCTCCCCCGCAGCCCTTCCCTCACGCACCGCCCGGGCCCCCCGGCTGCTCCCCCGCAGCCCTTTCCTCACGCACCGCGCCAGCCGGCACCCCAAGGGCCGCCCCGCCTCGGCTGCTCCTCGCCCCTGGCAGGGCCCTCCCTGAGGCAAACCTGGACACTGGACCCACCTTGGTCAACAGCAGCGGGGAGTAATGCACAAGACTGCGTTAGAAGTGGAAACGAGACCATCCGCTTGGCTTGGCATCCCCAATCATAGGTGGTATATCGACATAGAAGTTTCCTACGGAAATTAATCCCTCATAAAAACCCCTTGCGATGGCACGTGGACAGACAGCAGCCGTCGAAAATGCCACTTCTGCGGCAACTGATCCTTCCAGTGTCCTGACGGGAAACAACTGCGTATGATGAATAAAGAGAAAATCACAACGGAGGGTCTCGTGCCCACGCTGTACAGCCCCCGGCCATCGGTAGATTCCCATTAATTCTTTCAGTTCTTCCACAGTAAAATATTTCCCTGAGCGCTGCTAAGAAATAAACTACGAAGATTTCCTCCACGTGTCGATTCCGGCTGTTCTAACTCGGCACACTCTGTGTGCGGGGTTGGAGTTTGGGATGTTCACCCTGGCCCGAAGGACTCTTCAGCCAAGTATGCTTGCGGTGCAAAGCCCGTTCCTCTTCTGGGGCAAAAAGGCCAGCAACAGCTGCTCCGCCCACCCTTGGGTTCAGTCCTAGTGCTGGCTATGCGATCATTTCTTTTGCTTTCTGCTCAAAAGTTGAGAGTCTGCACCTTCCTTGAGTTGCTGTTGAAAAAGCATATTTGCCCACATCCTCGCTCTTCCCTTGTGGGTCTTACATCATTTGATACCTGACTTTTTTTTTTTCCCACCACAGTTCCTGCTTATTTCAGGCTTTCTCAGATGTTCTAGCACTTTTTATTTCCATGGTTTGACTCCCTGTTCCCAGCCGAGGCGATAGAGGGGACTCTGTTAGCTAATGCCTCAGGCTAGAGGTTGTATAGGGAAACTCATCCTCTTCTGACCAGGTGGATCCATCCCTTCTCGCTCAATCAACGTAAAAGAAAAGGACCGAGATGTTCAAGCAGAGTAGTGATGCCTTGCGCTAGAGAAAATCCCTTTGTCCAGCAGACAAACAACTAGAACTGGAGTCAGGACAAGTAAAATGTAATTACTTACGGAGACTGAAATAGCAATTTGTCTCCATTTGCAATTAAATTAGTTCCCTATAAACATCAAAAGCTGTTGGGGGGCAGGGGGGATAATGTGATTTGTCTCTCCCAGACTAGTTATTTACTAAATCCTCTTTCTGACTCCACTGAACAAGTTGGGCCCCAGTCTGCATTTTGGGAAACGTACCAACAAGTATGTATATTTAGCTATAGAAAAGATGGGGACAACTCTATTTTCTTTCACACACCCACATGAAGGATCCAGATGAACTTGGCTAAGTCATGTAAAAGAAATATTCCTTATCTTAAAGAATCGTGCCATCTCTGTGCTTAGAAATAATTCAGAAAATGTATCCCTTGCACTTGGCATCTAGGCGAGATGATGGAAGAGCTGTCGTGTAAGCAAACAACAAGGAGTGGGGTAAATCCTAAATGCTGCCACAACTGTGCAACAATGGGAGATTTCCAGAAATAATTGTTAGAGATTAGACTGCATAAAAAGGTATGAAACTAAAAGGAATATGTAATTTGGGGGAAAATATCACTTCAAATTCTTCCAGAATATTTCCTAAACCTGTCAGAAAACCATTTGGTGATCATGGAAACATTTTAAACAAAACGCAGTGCACTGTGGCACATTAGGAGCATGTAATGTACTTCCCCAACACAGAAAAGAGCTTTAATGAAGCTAGACTCGTATCTCTTCAAAGAGTTTAGTTGCATAGGTAAGAAAAAATAATGGCTGACTGCAAAAGAAGATATTCAAAGAATTCCAGAGACAAGTGATTTTCATATCTGCATAGTTGTTCTGCAGAACAGAAGCGTTCCAAGTAATGAAACAGGTACCTGTATGGCAAAATTGAAATTGAAAATAGTTACCGGAGCTGTTAGTTTCAAAAGCAAATCCTGGCTGTATCTCTAAATTACAGGACATTTTTAATGGTGGCGATATTATTCCTAAAGCCATGTCTTTGGCTTTATCTCAAAAAGCTGCTGGCATCTCCTGCCAGGTTTACCTTGCAGGAGTTTGCCATTTGTTCTAGACTTAAACAATAAAATACAATAGGAATGACCTTTCAGCGGTTTAGAACATTGATATTTACACGTATATTTTTATCCAATAATAGCTTTCAGACTTCTAATTTGGAGAGAAATCAAAATCTACATGACTTGATAACCCAGTTCTCAATAGATTTGGTATTTGATCGTCTTTTTCTTTTTTAAATGTCAGAAAGATAATTCTATTTTTGTTAGAAGTAGCAGAAGTTGTATGCAAGTACTAATTTCCTGTATTCCACCCCAAATTTTAATTTTATTCCACCAGTTTAAGGATAAATTTTAACTCCCTAGTAAGGAATTTGGAACAGTCATACTCATTTGACAGCTTAATATGTTATTTTGGGAATTCTGCTTTGCAGAGCTGAATTCACTCATGCCTTGGAGATTATGTGCCTTCACTGACTGGGTGTGCAACTGCCCTCTGTAACTCAGAACAAGCCCGTAGCAAAACTATGCGCCTTCGTTCCCATCTAAAAATATAATTTGCACACATATGGCTTCCAGCTTTCTTTTTTCCCCCACTTCTCAAACATCATAAACCCCTGTTCCTCTAATGCTCGCGGCTTTCTCCCCACCTTCCTCAGCCACCCTAGGTCTCTCCGATCTCCTTTCTTTCCTTCCAGTTCCTCTAGAACAAGAAAGAGCTGCTCAGGAAAGAACTGATAGTAAATTTCCTTGTCAGAACTCACAGATTTGATGAAGTCCGAACGGCGCACGCAAGTCATGCCATTTCGCAGAAATATTGGTGGAACCCAGCTCCGAAACCCACCAGGTTCCTCCCCCTCATCAGCCTGGAGCTGCACCACCGGCACTTGTGCCGCAGCCGGTAGCACAGACTGCCTGACGCAGGAACCCTTTGTGTCTCGGAGGTGCGAGCCTTGCTGGCAGCCAGCGAGGCAGATGGCTGGGAAGTTCCCTTCCTTTTCGGCAAAGAGTTTATAAATTTAGGATTTTTTCAGAATAACCCAGAATTGCAAATTGCCACCATCTCCTATTAAACAAGAGCACTTTGCACCACACTGCCTTACGAGACACCCTATTTCTTCTGTCCTGATGCTCACTGTTAGTAAAAGGTTTCTTCCCTCAACCCTCCCTGACGTTTCTGTTCTGATTCATCCTGCTTATAACCGAGCAAATGATCCCAAAAGCTATAATTAGAAAGAAAGCGTCGAAACGGTTCACAGTAGCATATTTCTAGATGTAGCTGGGGGACTCAGTGAAGCAAAATTGTGCTTCAGGTAAGCAAAAAGACGAATACCAAATTATTTTACGCTGGCATGGAGTGTTTTTGTGGTGCAGCAGAATTGCCTCAGCCTGAGTGCAAAGATTACATCTAGTTAGCGATGTATAAGTGCAGATCTCGCTCTTACGTAATTCTCTTTACCCTGGTAACTACTCGCTCTCAGGCAGAGCGACGGCTCCCATTAGGCAATTCATCCTCGGCTTATCCAGGAGCAGAGATCTACGTGCTCACCAGATGGTTATTTCTCACTAGCTGAACTTGGAATATGCAGAACTCCCTACTCACGCCGACTCCTCGAATACTGCTCTGGCCATTGCTTTATTCAGTGTTTTCAGGCTTTTTGTGATCAAGGAAGACTTGCAACTGAACTGAAACACTTCGATAAAGGGTGAGGAATAGAAAGGCACGAAAATCCAAAGGAAGCAGAGTTTTTGAAGCTATTGAGAACAGGATATTTTAAATGGTTGACTGATTTGTTGCCGTTTTTCCATCCTCTCTCTGAGTCAGCTTCAGCCTTCACACCCAGTAAATCTCATACTTGAGGCTCTTTTTCCTGTTTTAGTTTGAAATGTAAAAATATTCAACTATAGCTAGATCACTATCCTCCCTATCCAGACGAGGGTGAAGTCAGAGAAGGCATAATGCCCGGACCAAATCCATCCTTCCTTGCCACAGCTGTTGGGTGTTGTTGCAGGCTGCCATCCTGAGACCTGTAAGCGAGCTTCAAATATTTGCAGCTGACCTCTGGGCAGGGGAGGAAGGCAGGGTCCTTCCCTGCAATTACCGCATGCTCCCGGTCTTGATGGCAGAGTTACAGCCCTCACACTAGCCCTGGTCTGGCCTCATGGCTGCATCCAGTGGGAAACGGCTTTGTTAATTCTACCCATTCTGTTGGCTTGGTTTTTAGCCGTTTCTCAAAAAAAAAATCCTTCAGAAAATATTTTCAGAGTCACAGGATTTCTCCTGACTTCCCCAAGGGGCTTTGTGCTAAGAAGGGATGTCATGTACATGGATCAAGCCCTTCTCCTTCTGGTCTTTTTTACTACAAAAAAAAGTGAGAGTTTATCCCATACCCCGAGCCACCAAACACGTCGGCACGAGGGGCAGGGAAAGAGCAACTGAAGAGGAAAGCGGTGCTTTCTACCTTGCTGTCTGTACCCTGGGGAAGAGATAGCGACCTTCTCGCAGAGGGTAGTCGGAGGTGGGAGCAGGTCACATTGCACAGCAAACCACTCACCCACGCGTTCCTCCTCTTCTTCAGCTCCAGGGCTGCCCTACTGCAAAAGCACCGCGGCTCTCCGTGGGGCCAGCAATAGGCACCTCGCACCTCTCCAGGTGGGGTATGCCCAGCAGAGGTGGTGAGGGTGTGCGTGATTGTTTCAGGGACAAAATAGCTAGGAAAGATAGAGAGTAAACAAAGCCAGGAAAAAATGTGCAGAAATATGACAAAAGTGTGTACTGAATTGTTATCTCCTCCATCACTTTGAAATGTGTTTCAATAGCAAAAAGAAAAAGGTTAAAAGTGGGGAGCACTAGTATTGAAAGCTTCAACGTGCACCGTATTTTTTTTGCTTTCTCTCTGGCTCCACAGGGAGCAGAGGAAGGGGGTGAAGGAGTAAATCCGTCAGGATAGGGCTTTCCAGCTGAAGGGTTTGAGCCGCATGATCAGGGAATCTTAGAAACTTTCCTTGGTTGGGCAGATGCTCAGTGGGTGAAGGACTCCGTGCTGGATGGCCAACAGAAAAGCAACACACATGGAGAAAAATGGGAAAGTGGAGGCGATGGGGTGGCTGTAGTCCAGCATGTGCATTCAGCATGGTTCTGGAGACTCGGGGAGGCTGCAGGATCTGCCTGTCCCAGATGGTGAGCACAGCGTGGCTGCTGCCGCTGCTCTAAGCATGCATCAGCAGGTTTGTCACGGCAAAAGAATGCGGGGGGGAGGACAAAGAGAAGAGGAGAAAAAGAGGGAGAGAATTAAGGAAAATGTGAAACAGTGTATTAAAAACAAAGGGAAAAGAAAAACAGGAAAATGCAAATTGCTCTTTGAATGCACTCTTAAAGAAAGTCATGAGGGAGGACAATTACAAGTAACAATGCAACTATAAAAGGAAGCAGCAGCCTGTGTCCCTTTAGGGGCATGTAAGACATTTGTGAGGACTTGAGACAAAAATCCATGAGAAAAATGGACTAAAATCCATAAACTAATTGCTGTGTAGAAGTGTCGGGCCAAAAGAGGCTTGATTCCTCTGTGCAATGGCCAGCATCTCTCTTATCCTCAACAACGACAGATTTAACTACTACCAAACACCGGGACCCCTCCAAAATGCTCCTGCCAGCGGCAGAAGAAGTGTTGACAGAACTGGGGGGTGAGCGTAACACTGACTCCTCTGACGCTGCTAACTGAGGCTAGATAAAAATACCACATTATACAACCACAGGTTGTGATGCCTGGGTTAGGCAGCTCCCTCCTCTTGAGTACTGGCTTTTGTGAGCCCCACTGATGGCATCACCCCTCCCCAAACATCATATGAAAGTCATAGATGCTAAACTCGGTGGCCGTAGGTTGGGCTGTGAAGCTGAGAGGCAAGAATTCACGCATTTTTCTGTTTTAGGTGAGCACACCACTTTTCCTATGTAGTGAGACAGTATTATCAGGTGGCATTAATATGCCCCAAATCCGAGCCAAAGTTAGCAGCCATTAGTGGTCGGCGGAAGCGAAAAGGAAATTTATTGTAAAAGAAGGCTACCCAGGAGCGTACGAGGCAACAGAGAAGGGACGTGCTTTTACAGAACACAGTACATCATGCCGAGCATAATCAGTGCCAGCTAATCAGATTATTTGATGAGCCAGAGGGAGCAAAATCTATCTTCAAGTTGACGTAATCCCCCGATAGACTGCTTAAGGATTCTGGATATGTTCATTGCATGTCTCAGAAGCCTTCCCCTTACCTATTCATTGAGACTTATCCTTTTTTTATGAGTAAATCTAGGATTAAACACATACGGTTCAAATAAAAAACAGAAAACAAAACAGGTAAGAGTGAGACTTCACGGGAGCGTAGCTAACGGAGCGCTGCCAGTCGCCACGCTGCTGGTGTAGCAAGGTAGTGAAAGAATATCAGGGATAGTTTAATGCTATTAGTGGAGACCTTATAAGGATGGTATCTGATGAAGCTAAGAAATACACGAGTCTCGAATTAAAATGTGGAAAGGATGATTTTCTGTAAAGTCCTGAATTTTGGAAGAGAATAGATTTTTATTTTAATTCAGGCCTAGCCTGAGCCATAAATTCTTATTACTTTAATACCGTTGCCTTATTTTAGAGATACGTTCTGCAAAAAATCTATACCTTCTCCCAGCATTTCTCTTCACAAATAGGCAGCTTCAACAACTGGATAAAAAGTAGCTTTCAATCTTATTCCTACTTTTAATCTTACAGGAGGCCATTTAGCAGGATACCTCATAATGCTGTGCCTTATTTACAGATACAACAAGGGGAAAATAAATCAGAGAAACAGAAAAATAAATCATTTTCAAACCAGATTACTTTCCTGGAAGGATAGTTCTTTGATTGCTTTTATTCCCAACTTTAAAAGAAAATAATTTAGTAATTAAACATGGAGCAACTATTGTTTACTTCTATCAGGCATCACAGAAGCTGCGCCTTCCCTTTTTGTATGTTATGCTAAAATGGTGGGTAGAAACAGCATAAAATAATTGCAGTAGAACATTGTCTAGGATCACTGTCTCCCTCCCACTGCACAAAGAAATGCTGAAGCAAAGCTAAGACATTTATCGAGCAGCAGGAGCTCATTAGCTTGTTGTCAGTACTCTCTCCCATTGATAGCTCTTACGTGGCTATCTAGTAGGTAAGCAGCACTATAAATAGTCTTTTTGTAGCACACATTTCTGCTTTCATATAAAAAATATGTTTGTTGTCTCCCAAATAATCCTTGCCACCCTGAGAAATACAGATTTTGTGATTCAGGAATGTGTTGCTTCAGTATTCCAACCACATGTCTCAACTGCATGTGAGTTTGTCTTGCCTAAGCACGCTGAAAAAAGTTTAAGCTTCAACAGCCTCCACTTCCATAAGACGGCCAGCTCTGGAACTGCCGGTGTCCAGGGACAGTTTTAAATTTACAGGGCTTTAACACAAAAGGACAATTTAGACTATATATTGGGATTGTATACAGCAGAAATTGTTTACATATTACAGCAAGTTAGATCTTCCGTAGAGGTCAGAGTAAGGACTGAGTATTAGAGAATTCAGAAGTATGTTTAACTGAGGGGTAAACTCCTGTCTCAACGATTGATGTTATAAGCCAGCCAGATCCATGTATAATCATTTGTCTGTACACCTCATTACTGGCCAAGCAAAACAGAAGCAGAGAGGGCGAGCCACTGACTTACATTTGCCCAATGCAATTCAGGTTAATCAATAAAACCAATTTTACAAAATTACGCAAACTGTTGAGCTCCCGCTGAAGTAATTGGAAATTGGTGAAGCTGCTCAGTCTCACGAAGGTCGTGTTCCTCCGCTGGAGATTGAACCTTTACAAACATTGAAATCCTTGAGCGGGGGGATTCAGATGCTTCTCTTCCTGGACATCGCACTGCTCTTCTTCAATGCCAGAGATTTCATGTAGCCCAGTTTCCCCAAGACTTCCCACCACACATCTCTCTGTCAAGTCAACTGCTACAGTCAAGGAGCCTGGGCAAACACCCAAGGCCCAGTGAGAAAGTTCAGATTTGGACCTTTGCCCACAAGCCATATTTGATCAGTATAGAAAAATCACATTACACTGAGTATATTAGTAATATTTGTTACACAACTGATGGGGACAGAATCCAGGCTATGCTTGTCAGAAGCAGAACACGGCTGTTCAGATGAATGGGGCTGATTACTTGCATCAAATTAGGACGCTTATTTCTCAAATGGAGCAAAAATCTGTTTGGATTAGTGCTTTCCTAGCACTCTGTGGAAGAAACAGAAGTTCTGCCATTTCGTCTTGGTGCTGTTTCTCTTATCTTGCCATCCTGGCTTTGAATTTCCCACTCTGTTATTGCAAGCATACTTCTTGCCCACGTAGCTTAGTCTTCAAGAGGTTTCACGTCGTTCTCAGGCACTCAGTGAAGAGGTCAAGTGGAGCTGGTCTTCCCTCAGAGCACACATCTCCGAAGCTGAACCGTATTTATTTCTTGGCTGTCTTCCTCTCATATCAGGGAATATTCCAAATAAGGGCTCACTGGTGTATTGCTCAGAATCAAAATAGCTTCATCTTATTTAAGTTTGATAACCCCTTGAGAAAAGTCCTTTGGACTTTGACTTACCTTTAGAGCTGTTGACTGCCTCGGCACATGGTCCTGTTAGATCTTCTCAGTTAAACACTGTTAAATCACAGTTCTGTCAACTCTCAGTATTTTAATGTTTTTCTTGGAATATTTGCTTTCTGTCCTAGACCTCCTGCCTCTAGAGTCAAGTGATTAAGTTAGACTCTGAGCTTTTATTTTCAAAGTAGAATTCTAATCCTCAAGGCAGTGAAGAAAAGCATAAAATATGGACTAAATATTTTTTAGAAACTAGAAGACAAAAAAAGAACCACAAATATTGGTTCCTAAGGCTCATTATTTAAAAATATTTTTCAAGTGGTTTTGAGAATGAAAAATTGGTTAATTTTTTTCCTAATGTTTTTGACTGCCAGTTCCACAATGCAGAAGACATTTATTTCTTTTTGTGCCAGTGCTGGACCAATATCCCAGCTTAGTACAGAGGAATGAGTAGATTTGCTCTCACGAAGAGGTCACTCAGGCTGTGGTCCTTACATCTAGTAGTAATCACAGTCTTCCTAAAACATGCCAGGAAAAATAAGGGATATTAGCATCTATGTTCTGGGTTACATTTTGGATAGATATGCTCTGTTTAGCTAATTTTCTCATATAGCAGAATACCTACGTATTCCTTTTCTTTCAGTACCATCGGTCATTACGTTTGGACTGCATGGCTGCAGTAGTCCATCCTGGAGATGACTGTGCTGTAGCTCTGGCTATAATAATTTGTATTTGTAGGCATCATCTACAGTTTTACACAGCTTGGGTGTTAAATGTGTATCAGGTAATGTCATGGAATCATAGAATGATTTGGTAGGAAGGGACCTCCAGAGTGTTTCTGATTCACCCCCTGCTCAAAGCAGGGACAACTTTAAAGTTAGATCCAACTTGAAAGTCAGATCATGTTGCTCAGGGCCTTGTACAGTTGAGTCTGAATCCCTCCAAGGATGGAGATCCACAGCTTCTCTGAACCCTGTTCCAGGGGTTGTAAGCCTATATGAAGTTTGATTTAGTTGTTTTCCTTTGAGAGATAATATGACTAGAGAACATGAAGCCCCAAGTTTGCTGAGGCTGCACAAAATAAGAGATTCTCTGTTAGAAACACAAGCCGTTAACCTAGAACACCAAGAAAAGCTTTGGCTTCTTTTTCTTCCAGTCTAATACTGGAGGGGCCATGACAAAAATCATGATTTAATTTGTATTTATCATACGAGTTTATAACTAGAACTGGTTAAAGGCCATTATTTCTTTTCTGCTTGAATTTCTAAAATACTTAATTCTTGAAAATAAAATACTTGAAGTTCTAAAATACTTAATTCTACAAAAGAAAAAATATTGAAAACTTGCCAGAAGAAGAACAATGTTATTTAAAACAAAAAATTAAATGATCACAGAATTTGGGGCTTTTGTAATTTATCCAGGAACTCTGGGACTTGCTCTCCAAAGCTCTGTGTGATCTCCTAAGGTCTCCAATATCCAAGCCCAGAAGCCCAGCATGGCTGGTCCAGAGATGGACTCTGAAGTGATGGGGAAGCCTCGCCACAATATGGGGTTCCTCAGAGATAGGCTCCGTCAAGTCCAAGGCACCTCCCAGTCCTCCTGGCAAACTGGCAGGGAGTTGACTGGAGCACTTGTTGGTGTAGCTCAAAAATGTGCTGAAACTCATTAGCTTGTGCAAAATAGTTTGGTTTCAACAAACTGCCACTTACCACAACATCTGCATTTTTGGAAACTGTCTAGCGAGCAATATTTCCCACGTAAAAGGAAGTATTTTGCTTATCATCCAACCAGCCAGCTTAGCCGCCATCTCTCCAACAGCCATTTACCTACGAGCTGTTCTGAGATGTCCTATCTTCTAAATGCGAGGAGAAAGCAACATATGCAGCTCGCCACACTTGAAAACCTCTCAGTACATTTCACCGCATCTAAACTAGGCTAAACAAGTTACATCGTAGGCACCCTGACCCCTCGGGGGAATACGAACAGTCCAGTTCAGACTACAGTCGCATTATGAAGACCTAATTTAGTCCTGATGTTTTGAGACACACATGCAAGCTGGTTTTTACAAGGTCACCCCCAGCAGAGACAAGAAATTTTTTACTATTAGCGTGAAGACCTTGAGTTTTGAAAAATGCTGTTGTCTTTTATCGTCATCTGCATGCTGGTTTTTTCCATCTTACTTACATTAAATGGTCGGTAGAAGAGGCTGTAATTTATGCAGCACTCCAGACAGCTATCTCAGGGGTTACATGTAATGCAACCACCTTCATTTTAATGGCTATTTTTAAATAAATGGCCTCAAAACCACCATATAGTTTTAAAACTGAAAAGGCAATGGAGGCTACCTGGTACGGATGAAAAACTGAACTGCACTGAGTGGCAAATTAAAGCATTCAGCCACAAAAATGATGACTAAGAGGAGATGAAGGAAAAAAAATGGTAAAAGAATGTTAAAGACATTCTGATATTTCGACACATTTTCTCCCTCTCCTTATGTAGAATATTTTTAAAAGGTGAGTCCTGATCCTCTGTAATTGTCCTTAAGAGTTAGTACCAAACACTTACACAGGAAAATGATTTAGATCTGCCAGTCACTAATTACCCTTCCTTGTGGTACCCATCTCCTTGGGTGCTCTGTTTTTCTCCATCGCCGTGACAACACTTCCCACACCAGAGGAAATATTTAGCTGGCATCTTCCCGTAGAATAGCAATTTCCCCATTTTCATAACTCAAGCCTTCCTCACCCAGCAGCTGCAGTATCTGCTTGAATTGTTGAGTATTTATTTTGTGGGGTTTTTTTTAAGTCCTGATCAAATTAGTATGAGGGAAAGATACCTACAGCATCTTAAAGAACAGATGTTCTTTACAAATCAACCCCAGGAAATATTTTGTCTGTTTATACTGTGAATTGGCAGAACATAGGCTTCTGTATCCTGAAATATTCTATCATCTCCCATTAAACAAATAGGGAGCTGAATCTCCGTTCCTAGCTACAAATCACAAACGTAAGCGGAAGGAAAGTAAACATCCAGTTTAGCTTTCACCTCGCCGCGTTCGCCGAGATCTGTATCGCATTTTCTGGTTGTAGTTCATCTGAAGTTTCTCAACAGTGTCCTTAGGAAAATAAGTGAGTACATCGTGGGTTTTTTTTCTTTTACTGGGCATCAGTCTCTCTGCAGTGCTCACATCCTTCTTGGCTAAACTGATACATGCTAGGTGGATAAAGATGTCTATAGAAAATTAATTCTTTTCTAAGCTTTGCCTGGCCAGGGGCTAAAGTAAGCTGTGTGATGTTTAATCTTACATTTGCACAGCGTAACAGCAAAAAGAAATGTACAGTGGAACTCTGAGGGGCTCGGTCAGCCACTCCGCAGTCTGTTTTTCAATGCTAAGTTACATGGAAATCTTCTACTTCAGTTAAAAAAAAAAATTAAAATATATATATATTTTAATTTAGCACAGTGACATTGGTGGCTGTGGGTTTTGGGTTCTGATGATGTTTTTCCTCCAGGATTCCTAATGGCAGCAAGGATTCCTGAATCCTGCGTTCATCACGCTTCTGCTAGCTGGAGGCAGAGCAGTAAGGACGGGGCCCGCGATCCTGTGTCAATCTGGTAATAAACAGTAATAATAGACTCTAAGCTGTCATAAGAGGATATGACCAAGCCTTGTTTGGGTAATAGAGAATTCAGCCACGTCTGATGACTGTCAGCTGAGATGATCTCAGAGCGAAGGGAATCTGCCCACAACAAATAGCTTGTTGCCTGCCCACAAATATGATTTACCCCTCCACGGCGATGTTCCCGGCTTCTCCCCTCCCAGCACCCCTTCTCTGCTGTACTCACTGTGCACAAGGGTTTGCATTGGCCAGCATGATCCTCACAGGGGCAACCTCAGCTCTCTCCTGTTCCGGACCAGCTGGTCAGAACTGAATGAATTTTATTTTGTCCTAAATGTGATGTAAGCTCTGTGTTCTCGCTATGCCACAGCTTGTGGGTGGGGGGAGAATTTTAACCCCCTGCAAGATTTCCCACCCTTAGGGATTCCCCATGCCCGCATGTGGAATGCAATGGGCTTCGTACAAGTCATGGAACTCGTACAAGTCTTTGCATTTTGGGGGAGCAGTGGTGGTGTGTGAGCCTTGCTGCCCAGCCTGACCTAGGACTAGGCTGAGCTCTTTCCCTGAGTAGCAGGGCAAGCGGCTTCCCCATTTTTGTTTAGGAAGTCACACTAATTGCAGAGCTATTGTCTTCTTCATTTAAGCGACAGCATTAATCCCAATGCAATTAAAATCTCAACGTTTCAAGCTTTCCTCAGGAACAGTGAGTGAAGAATGGCTATTCACGGAGCAAGCTCACACCCACGCTGCTCTTCTGTGGTGACACTGAGAAAGTGGCAAGCGCTGCACGGTCACTGTAAATTCATATTTTGCTGGCCTCCTTGCCTAGGAACCAGGCCAGAGCAGCCTGGAACAGGATCTGTGCTCCTGCTTCCTACTGTGACAAGAGAAGGTGCCGCAGGAGGGCACAAGGAAAGTGAGTCATTCCTGTGATCATTAATTAATTAGTGCCCTGCTGCTCCTCCAGGCAGGCCAAACAGATTACATGTGGCAAAATTGACATAAACAAGTAGAAAATTCTGCTCATAAAGGAACTTGGGAAGGCGTTCGGTCCCCAACCTGCCAGACCTCCAGACAGCGATCCAGCCTGCTCCCTTTTCAGGATGCTCTGAGGCGCTTGGATCCATTAGGCTTCTCCCTAATGAAGGTGGGGTTCCCAGATTAGAGGATGCTCAGAAATTACTCTCCCTGGTGAGACAAATGCTTCTGTCTCCAACCTGGATGGGTGAAGCTTTAGGGTCTGACTAAACCACAGCCAGGGCCGCCACTTCCCAGCAGGTACTCGGTGTTTCCTGGCAAAAGGCAGCCAGCACCGAGACGAGGAGTTAATGGCAACCACTGCATCGCCACCTCCGGGTTTCTGAGGTGCCTACCTCCATGTCCTGTGCCAGCAGAGAACTGAGTGAATCGGGTGGACGGCATCACTGCCATCATGGTCAGGAGCCTTCAAGTTTGCTGAGCCCCTCCTCTGTCTCACCTCCCTGTGCTCAGAGAACTGTGTATCTTTAAAACTATTGCAGACGTGCACAGGCGCACTTTGTAAGGAGGCCGCTAGTAAAAGCCAAATCTCATCTGGATTTGTGCACTGCCTTATCTGTTAGCGTTCCCTGGCTTGGACAGCAAAAGCAGTTGCCTGCCAGAATCCAGCCTTTCCTGGTGTCCCCTCTGCACCCCACCCCAGAGCCATCCCAGATCAAAAAGCTCACCAGAAAAGGCAATATTATTACCAAAAAAGGGATCTTCCAGCTCCCACCTGCTCAGAGAAAACCAGTCTGGGGAGGTGGGCTCAGCAGGAGGGTCCCTCTCAGCTTTCTGTCCCGCTCCCCAAAGCTGCTGGCAGAGGGGAGGCAGCGGCTGGGCACAGCAGAAGACAGCAAATGCGAGTGATACTTCCCAGAGCATGGGCTGCCTGCCAAAGAGCACTGCCAGCTGCTTGCTGTTTAAATTGCTTAATATACTATATTAAACAAAGATCAATGTCAGATACATGGTCTCCATCCCTGTCTTAGAGCATGAGCTTGTCCAGAGCATGCAGCATCCCACTGTGGCTGCACCGAGGGATGGACTTCGATGCATGGACGCATCTCCTGAAGGCAGAGCTCGTCGTACCACATTGATCATCCTCTGCCTTACCCCAACCAAAGGATCGGAAGTGTTGGGAGAGCGCACATAGCTACTGCTCTTAAACTGACCTTCTGCAAATTCGCTTTTTGCTGAAGTACAAAAACACCCTCAGCAGGAAAACTACGGTAAGGTAACCCTCTGACCTCCATCTGCACAAATCTGCCTGGTGATGGAAAAGACCTCAAACCTCAGAGAAGGGTGCAGAGCCCCAAACTCACTTTACTGAGTCTGGGGCGGGGGGGGTAAGTCATTTTGAGACTGATGGATAAAGCCACAACAGAGGACCAAACCTTGTTGTTAGTCCCCATAAAAGCAAGGTCCGTCATCCTTCCAAGTGCTGTGGGCTTAGGTCCAGACTGTAGTTGCTTTATTGTTCTTGAGTTACAATGGTCTGTGATAAAATCTCCAGCTATACCGTGCATTTTCCTGGCACAGATTCAGAGCAGCAGATGCACCTCGATGCCTGAACCATAGCAGAGCTCCCAGCAGCCATCCCCTGCCTCGGCACCCAGGACACAGCCACCAAATCCCTGCTCAGCAGTAGCCACGTAGCACCAAGGATGGCAAAATTTGTTCATTAACAACTTTTTCTGGACCTCTGAGTTAAGGATGATGTACTGTACTTTGTAAGGAAAGTGTATGAGGTCTCACGGCTACAATAGTTTATTAATTTGCCTCGTTAATCTAATTCCCTAGACTCTTTTGGGGAAGATTAAATGAATCATATGTAGACAAGAAAAGTCAGCGCAAGGGGGAGAAATGTGGAGGCCTGGCATGGAAAAGTCAAAATTCATTTAAAAATATTGGATAAGTGCTTGTGGTGACCAGAAGCTGAAATAATATTTGTTACTAGGAGGGAAATTCCCTTCTCTTCTATATGGAACCCTATGAAAACCCCACGTAAGACTATAAATGAGCACAGTTTATAAAGATGTTTGCTCTGCGTGAAGCTAGGGACCACGGCTTGGCTGAAGGGCTTTGCGTGATATGTTTACATTTGTGGATGGGTGCCTCTGTGCTTCTGTTTTCTTAAGTACAGATATGGCTTTGCGAGGAAAGACTCAATTACAATGTGTGAAAAGCAAAACGCTAAAACAAACCTCGTGGTGGGTCACCACAACCCCTGGTAAGTCCGATGTGAGATAAGCTTCCCTTGTTTACCCCATCAGTTATGCGTGTGGCCAAAGCCACAATCAATACTTTGATATTTTCTGTAAATCAAACTGGGGAAAAGATTTGCTTTCAGATTTTTGGTAATAAAAATGTTCCCAAGTCACATACTTCAGCAGAAATTCTCAGAAATAGGCTGGAAGCTGTCCTCTGATGAAGAGCTTAAAGGTAGGCTCCCAAGTCCTATTTACCTGATTTTTAAAGGCGGTTGAGACACTTGACTTTGAGATGGGTTTCAAGGTTTAACCCTTAACCACACAGAGCCACTGGGGAGACCTGGAGCAGAGTAGGGTCTCTGGTCTTCCAACCAGGGGTTAACCTTTGCTTTGTGTAAATGAGCATTTCCAAAAACCGCATGCAGAACGTACAGAGAACAAATCTATAGGGTCAGCCTCCCTGTTTTCTTCCACAAAATAGTCTCTCTGGTAGCAGTTGTTATGTTCAGCTGTTTTGCATGACTGAATTTCCATTTCCTGATGGCACGTGATGTCCCAGCTTGGAACTGCCATCAATTTGATGCTTTAAAAGGACTGCTCTCCCCTAGATTTCAGAGATTTCGGATTACAGCTTGTCAGATAACTCCCATCCCTGGTCCAAACTACAGCTCAGTAGTTTTTCTCCCTTTGCTCTAGTATAAACCATTTGAACAACTCTATGAAAAACACCAGGTCCTGTATTGTCTCCACAGGAGACAATTAACCCAAGACAAGGGTCAAGATCTGGTCCCTTCTCTTCAGGATTTAATAATCCTTTCATCATTATCACACTTTAAAAGCCATTAACTGTTTAGTTCACCTCATTTTCAGAAAGTTTCCAGCCCAACTGCCAGTATCTGCCTTATCTAAATTGAACATCGCTGTCATTTCTTACTCAGACGTCTTAGAGGGTATTGATCACAGACCATCTCAACTTCTGCTGCAAGGTACTTAGTACCTGAAAATAATTCAAGGGGACCTTTCTGGGATAGATCCTTCTTTCATTGGGAAACCTGTGGATGAGATGAAGCATTCATCAGACCCCATATTCATAATGAGCCTGGGGTGGCAAGGACAACCGGTACGTTTAAAGCAGATTATCCCAGCATTAAATGGCTCGGGCCACCAACATGGTCCTGCAGGAACAGTGGTGAGGATGGGGGACAATACCTGGACAAGTCCCTGTCCCTTCACAAAATTTGGGCCTGACTAGAAGATATTTTGTCCATCAGATACCAGTCAATTTCCCAAGCAAGTGGGATCCAGGCCCACCAACCCCTAACCAGGCGTCTGCAGTGATGAGTGACTGCACGTTCCTCTTAGTTTTTTGGGGTTTGCGCACAAGAGGGATCGGTGATGCACATATAAATGGCAAACAGCCTAGGTTTTGGCTTATAGATAGCACTAGTGGTGGTCACACGAATGCCATTGCTTGCTCTTTTGCATGCTCTGGTCCAGTGCTGGGGGATCCTGCTCCTCAGGCTGGATCCGTCCCCGGGCGTGCAGTGGCAGACAGACAGTGCCTGTCCACTTTCTTCCCAGGCAGTGGTAGGGCTGTTCGCCTTCACCCATCACTGATTTTCACAAAGCTGCTGGGAACTGCATGTGGTTTGAGCATCTCCCTGTCTGCCAGCCAACCTGAAGCGGGCAGCATGTCCAAAAGCCACCCGAGGTGAGCAGTGAGCCCAGCGGCCGGCAGGCAGTGGGATTTCCTTGGGAAATCAGCCTAGAAAATAACCTGGCTCACACGAGGGCTGTAAATAAACACCCTATAAACAAATGAAGGTTGTAGCTCTACGATCCCCTGGCTGGCAGCCTGAATGACTGTCAGCATCAGCAAAGGCCGCATGGTTTCCAGGTCAGAGTCCAGCCCTGCCTGCTGCTGCCTGCTGCTGCTGCCCGCTGGTCCTTGCGGTACCTGTGCTGCCTGCTAGACACATCGGCAAAGCCTTCCTGCCACCCCAGCACCCTTCTGCTTCCCTTTCCCTTTAGTTGTCCCGCTTTCTCCCCCTACGCATAAACCCCAGTTATTTCCTGGAATGTTTTTAAGGCTTTTGCTTTGCAGAGATCAACTTTTTCCCTACCTGAAGCCAGCCGCATTTGAAGAGGTGGCTATGCCATGCACGGGCGTATTTATTTCCATGCAGATCCACAACGGGATCTGCCATCGCCCGCCTCGTGCTCGGTGTTTTGTGCAGCTGCGCTGAGCTGCGGTTTGAAATATTGCACCGAATCGACTCTCCCATCCATCTGCAAGGGATTTTAATATTTTCTTCTGTTTCTTTGATGAAGCAGCAGCAGGCTGGATTTCTGATCAGGCAAGATGCAAGGACTGTTCGGGTGGGTGACCGCCCATGGCATTTGGGAGACTCAGCCTGGACAGAGGGGGTCGGTGCAGGGTCTCAGACAGACGCCGTGCCATGTCTGTCAGACGCCTGGGGACATTTAATACTGCTGAGATCCCCGAGAAGGAGCACTTGGCGGGGCGGAGGTGGGCATCGGCTGTCAAATTGTAATCCCTGCCCTGGCAGTGACTCAGTGATGAGTTTTGGGGTAATTTATTTCTCTCTCTGCTCTTACCCATGTGAAGGGGATATATGGTTCACTAACAGAGATCCCAAACTGGAGAAGTTTAATAGCTTCAGCGGAAGAATCAGCCTTAAGCTTGTCTCTACCAAATACACAGCAGCGGGCAGAAACCTCATTTAACTGCACGTCCCATCGCGCACGGGGAGCCGTGCGTCCCGCTGCATCCATGCCTCCCCGCTCTCCCCCACTGCATTAATCAGACCTTTTCCAAAGACATTTACTAGCTCTTTCCCTGTTCAAAATCCTAAAATAATTGTCAGTAGCTATTTAAAGCCCTTCACAAACCGGCACGCCACGGGTACAAACAAAACCCTTCTGGGTCAGCCCAGCCTGGCTGTTTATAAACAGGGCACAAAAAAGGACAGTCACATTGCCCAGATAAGCACATCCCCGGAGGTTTGCGTGGCCAAGCCCATGGGTCACGCAACTGCACTTTATTAAATAATCTGCCTAGGTGATAGCCAGAACAGGCATCGCAGGTTTGGGTAATGCTCAGTGTCCCTGGAGATATTTGCAGCTTAATTGATGAAAATACTTCTTCAAACACACCCGGGCAGCAGCGCAAGGGAAGAGGAGCTCTACGTCTTTTTTGGGGGTTGTGGGATGCTGCGGCACTGCTGCAGGAAAACACAGCAATGCTGCTCGGTGCGGTAGATCAGCAGCGCTGGGGCTTTGTATCCAGAGAGGGAACGTGAAAACACGGGCATGGAAAAAAAGCAATCCATCCGACTGAGTCACAGAGGCATCTGAGCTGCAACTCTGGCCGATGGTTTACTCCAGAATTTAGCAAACCATAAAACAGATCGCAAAAACTTTTTTTGCAAATTGAAAGGGGAATTAGAAATACAGAGAATTTCTTGCCACAAATACTATGCAGCGCACAAATGTCAGCAGAAAATCTTCAAAGTGGTGGTAAGGTCATTCCTATAAATAAATCATCCTGGCCCTGCGGAGCCCTACAGAGCTTCCCGGGAAACACGCATCCCAGCAAATTGGATCTACCCTGAAAGAGGAGACAGGTAATGACCGCTCCTTTCAATGCTGCGGGAACTGAGACTTTAAATGGGACCAACAATAGCTGCTCCATTTTTTAATCTCTCTGATAAATAATGCAGTGCATTCAATAAGACGATGGGCTATGTGTTCCAACAAACTGACATTGAATACCAGCGGCGCTTGCGGTCCCAGGACCGCCTGTTCATTCAGAGGGTAAAAGCAGAGATGGATCCGCTTAACACCAGTCGTATTTGCACGCTGGGGCACACACATGCAGCGCCTGGCACCTATAGCCAGGTTGGCATCTCGTGCCCCCGTGCAACCGCGTGGCTTGACCCGAATATTGACTCTTATGTAGGCAATTGTGCAAATACCTGCTGTACAGCAACGAGCGGAAGAAAGTGCACTAAATTACTTCCATCCAACCTTACGGCACACCGTACAGGCGTGAGCCGATCAAGCAGGCAATCTTTCTGCGTGCCTTAAGGACCAACAAAGAGGCAGCTGCTTTGGTGGATCCGTGTCTGAGAACTTATCTGAAAACCAAAATAATCAGCTGGCGGGTTGGGTACCACGCAGGAGGTGATGTCCAAGCCACAGAAGCACATTACGCAGGTTACGTGGGACAAGTAGCCCAGGGCTATGTGCTCTGGGTTTGGCCGCGTGGCGTGCTAGACAGCGCAAGTAGAAGTCGTCCATCGGTGAAAGGAAAAAGTAATTTATAGGGAATCATCTGATTACGTGTTTTAATATTTATGCATTGCAGAGCTTACTATGAACTATTTTGCAAGCAGAAATTTAAACGTTGAAGAGAGAAAGCATTAGGGCTAATGCGGGCGTTGTGAGTCGCGCAGGGTTTGCATGTCTTGTGGTCGACTTCCGTGGCCATTACACTGAAACTACTTGCTGTTCTTCCGGAAAATAATTGGATTTGAAAAGAACAAACCATCATTATTTTTTAAAGTCCTATTACTCCATCCTCATCCTAAAGCTTCTGCTGACCTTCACTAGCACAGATCAGATCCACGCAACACCTTTTAACCTCAACCCACTTTAAAATATTAATCCTTATGCACGACACAGCATTATTATCCCCTTTCTGGGGCTGGCGAAAGCGTGGCAGGGAGACGGGCTGAGCTACTGGAGCTGCAGCGAGCAGGGGGTGATGCACTAAAGCCCCTCACCTCCGACCGGGTGGTAGCTCTTGTCCGTGTCGAGCAGAGAAAGTGGGACAGGGGCAATGAGGTGCTGGGCAGCGCAGGGGGCTGGGGCAGGAGTGAGCTCAGTGCTCGGCTCCTGGGAGAAATCCGGGAGGGTGGCACCACCCCAGCGCATGGGAAGCTGACCAAATCCATTACGAGGGAGAGAGGCTCTTACTATAATTTCTGCCCTGTTTGAGAGGAAAAAAAAAATGTAAAAAGTGTGCTACGATATTCTCATGGTAAAATTATCTGTGCCATTTTTTCAGTTAACATAAAAAAAAAAAAAGCTACACTGGGATGCAAATCAACCTCTGATTTTAATTATTTTGCTTTGGAAAAGAGAAGGGATGGGGAAGGTTTCCAAATGAGAGGCAACTGCATTGAAAGAGGCAACATGTTCTTTGTGATTATTTTTCATAAAGGATGAGAATGGCTGACTAACCTGAAAATACGTCAGGAAAGGTTCACTTTGGGCTGAAAAGGCTTTTCTCTCAAAAATGGTTTAAATAGAAAATTTTTGATCAATAGTCGGTTCAGATTTCATAATGAACTCAACTGAAAATGGGTGGTAGACGCGTTCACATCCTATGGTAGCATTAGATGGATGAAGCAACCTCCTCCCTAACTTCCCACGTCTTATCAAACACTGTGCCATCAAGAGATGTTGCCAGTAGCAACGACGAGCGTTTCACCTGTTCGAAGGTCTCTCTCTCCTTTGCTTTAGCTGCTTCCCGGGCCCTGATCCTGCTGCACGTGGCATATTGCCAAAGGCTCGGCACTTCACAGTCTGTCCTTTCTTTTCCACCAGGCGTGTGACTGGAGCTCCCTGGAGCTCACAGGGGCCGGTACAGACCTTTACAAGACGCCTGGGCACTGCACGTCACGCTGTGCTCGTTTGGCATCTCAGTAAAGCCAAGTCCCTGATGCTGGGATAGAGTAGAATAAAATAATTGGAAGGAACCTACAACAATCATCTAGTCCAACTGCAATGGATGGCATAGGTCAGTCCATTAAAAATGAGGAACTCCAAGAAGAGACTGAGCGAAGCTGCCCAAGGACTCGGTAGCTCATCTGTCCTTCCAGTTATGAAATCAGAATCTGCCAGGTCACATTCTGAAAACAAATGTGCGTATGTCTTTCATCAGACATAAGCCAAGCGACGTAGGGACCTTACCTTCTCCCAGCCGTGGCCAGCAGCCAACCTTCAGTCTTTGTGTCTTCAAATAGATCCCATTCCCGGGTGTTCAAAATACCTATCTACTCACCCCCGTCGGTTTCACCGAGTGAAATGTTTTCTGAAGATTTTTATTAAAATGTAGAAAACAAAATGAAAACTCCAGCTGGGATTTTTAGTGAATAAATGATGTTAATAGTTTCAAACATTTTTAAAAACTTAAGCTGTTCTATTTTAAAAAACCCTCATCCATTTTTACGAGTGGATCTTCTTCACGAATACTCTTCGCACTCCTCCAGCCTCCCCCCCACAAGGGAAGGCAGCCAAAGCCTCGCTGCAGACAGCAGTTGTCGAGACAGTCTCCGACGTCAATAGGGGCTAGGTCATTGAGTGCTTTACAGATGGTAAACAGCACAGGCTGCCACGTCGCGCCGTGGCCACGCTTGGCTCTGTGCACCCTCCGGAGTCAGCACCCAGCGAGGACCCAGCCTTCTTCTCCTTGGGGACCTCTCCCACGTGTCCCAGCTCCCCGTCTTTGCAGTCGTTCCATTATTGATCAACTGCACCGTTGACCTGGCCGGACTGCGGTATGGGCTGTCAACACCAGCTCTTCCTAAACACTGCTTGGTTTTCCTCAAGGTCTTACCTATGCATAAAACATCCTGAAAGACGGAGACCAAAGAGATGATAAATGTACTGATCTGCTCTTCCAGCACCTGCTAAAAAGTTGCACTCAACTTTATTCTATTGAGTACTTTTTGGGTTCTCTCACCTTCCCCTGAAAAACATTTTTTTTGGTTGTTATTCCGAATCCATTTTTGAAATGACAACTCAAAGACTTGAGTCAGTGCCTTTTGTAACAGTAGCTAAAAAAGGAGTAGATGAAATATCTGCAGAGAAGTTTGACGGAGCAAAAAGAGCATAAGCACAATAGCAGGTGTCAGTCTGTGAAAGTCTTTCTGGAAAAGGGAAAAAAAAAAAATCACAGAGCGTTCATATTAGAAACGTTTTGATTATAATTCCCCCCCACAATGACTGTGCAGTTACAGCTGAGAATTATTCAAAGTTATTAAAAATGATCATTGCAAAATAAAAGAAAAAGAAAAAAGAAAATCTAAGCAGACCAGCACCTTCCATCAGGTCAGGTACTGAGCCCCCAGTTATACACCTCCGTAAGATAATCACGTTGTATTCATGAAATGCTACATCTAACGAGCCTACGGATGTGGCTGGAGTTCACCACAGTTGGGCATTCACTTTAAAGCTTTTATATGCTTTTTTCCAGATGACATGCAAGGGTTCTCTGTCTTTGGGCTCCTCTTTCAGAAACTACATCCCCTTCTTCACTTGGCAATACTCCGCCAAAATGCAGTCCTCTGATTGCTGCTGGTCAGCGTGCCACAGAAAAGCCCCCCCTTTCTTTGCACAGGATTTCTTTTAAAAATGCGATTTTAAAGGACAAAGAAAAAGGCACAATTACGAACAGAAGCCAGCGGAATAAAACCGGGGTTACATATGCAGAGAATACCCTCAAAGATCTGCTTGGTCCATCCCTCCTGAGACAGTCTGTGATGATGAATGGGACTCTGAGAGCGGCTGCTCTGCTCGGCTCACAGGACCACCTTTCTCCGATTCCAACGCTGTGTTGCAAAGCCAGACTTTGGAAGCTCACTGCGGTACGAGTGGAGTCTGTCTCCAACACGACCTACCTCTCTCCTGAGAGCGACCCAGGTCCACGGACACAGCTCGTGCTCGTTCCTGCACACCCCGGGCTCTCCCACGAAGAGCTGTTTGACTCACCATGCCGAACGCCGTAGCTCTGCGCTCCTCGCCCTCAGCAGGGCTTTCTTCTCCCTTGCTACCCGCTGTCTGAAGACGATTCCTGCAAACCCTTTCAGCTCTGCCTGGATGTCTTCAAACCTTCCCCAGGTGTTCTTCAAGTCTGGGAGTACTTCAGAGGAATGGTTCATGAGGAGGAGGTTGCATGAGGTTTGCCCACAGGTGAGCAAAGCCCAGCTGGTCCAGGGGGTTGAGCAGAGCCCATTTCTGCCCAATTCCCTGCGCTGGAATTGAATCATCACTCAGAGGACAAAATTAGAAGAGAGCCAGCTGCATCCTGCTCTCTGCCTGGCTCACAAGACGTGGCTAACTTAATTTTGTCCAGCCATGCTCAGAGCCGCGGGTTGGCTTCTCAGATCCAGATCTGTGCCTTCACCCCCAGCCCACACCGACGTAACCCATCACTGCCGCATGGGAGATGGGGCTTCCCGGATGACTCCGATGCTACTGCATCTCTGCATCCCACACAGGAACCTGAACCTGCAGATGTGTGAAGCTGCATGGTCCGTGTTGTTCTGAAAAACTGAAAAGTTTGTTTTCCTTTGCCCATCAGATAGGCTTCAAGGCCTCCAAGTGAAGCCATTTTAGCTGCTCCCCAGCTCTCTCATGAGTCTTCCAGCCAGCACAGGCTCAAGCTGTGATCCAGGCAGTGAAAAAGAAAAGAAACCTGAGCACAGATTTAAAAAAAAAAAACAAAAATAAAACCAAAAAAACCACAACACATTAGCCACTTCAGGCTTTTTATACTCATTCGTCTTGATTTAGTAAAGAGGATGAATGCAAACCCTTGTGGGGAGAAGCTCTTTAATAGATGGGTGAAATCTCTCTGAAGTAGCCTTGCTATCCCACACAGCTTCAGCGAACGCCCTCACTACCCCGTGGGTCCAGTGAAGTCATCTCCAACAGAGTCTCTTCTGTTGCCTCCAAAACCATAGATGAGTTTCTCCTGAACACTACCAGTCCACCACTGATAATGCTGAAAAACTTTGGGCAAGTTATCAAACACCAGAACAAACCTCTCATCTCTTTCTTTGCAACTAGCAAATGCAACTTCGAAACAGCTTTCATAAAGAAAATGGATTTTTCAGCGTTCCTGTTCTCATCTAGAGCTAAGATGGCAGTTTGGACCCAAGCAGATAATTTTAATACTTGAGTCTTTCACTCACGTATCCTATTAAAATTGCAACAACCTGCAGCCACAGTGTATGCTGTAACCCATTCTGGAGACAGATAAAAACCTAAATGCTATTCCCAGAGATCAGTTCCATCTACAAAATTTATCGATCAAAGTGATTACATCGTCCTATAAACGCATTGCATCATCAGCTGGTGACATGCAAAATTCCACCTCCTTGCTAGAAACTGGCTTGAATGCAGGTCGGCAGCTCTGACAGATCACTCGTTAGGCCAAAAAACCCTCAAAGTTCAAATAAATCAACTTTCCTCTCATGTATTCATGAAGGTCATCCAACTTGTTGGATGTAAAACTTCACCAAAAAGCAGTCTGAGAGCTGCCAGTGAGTCCCGAGTTGGCTTCAAAACATGTTTGCTACCATAATCTCATACTGAGGAGCCCTGTCGATACCATCAGAGTGATCCATAAATAGAAATAAATGAAAAATCCTCAAACTCTTCCAATTCAGAAACAACATTTTTGGCACTACTTTCAATGGGGTGCTGGGAAAAAAAAAGTACAGTCCCATCCGTTGGGAGAAAATTCAGGTTTTGAATGCATTCGTTCACTAGATGATGTTGGTTACCAAACCCAACTGGAGCCTGCAGTTGAAAGGCACGACCGGGGTAGGCTGCTCTTCACAAATTAACTCATTTTCTCTCTCAAAAACATGCTGGCAACCAACATCCACTGCCCTGCAAGATTTCTTCCTGCTCCTTGAGCACGTCGGTCTGCTGTTGTAGTGGAGGTGGGCACGGCTTTTGGTTTGGAAAAAGAGATCTTCCTTGAACATCCACCAGCAGACAGGAGCTGTGATGCAGATCAGCATCGGGGTCACCCGAGGCAAAGAGCGCCTTATCCCAAGTCCACCTTCAAAGTGTGCAAGCTATTTGCAACCTCCTGCGGTTGATTTCCAAATATAGCCCCTGACTCAGTGAGGCACCCCGGCACGTGTCTCCCCTCAAGTATACAGACTGTCCCATCACAGCGTGCGGTGTAAGGTGAAGCTTGCGATTCCGTGTTTTCCTGAAGCTGGTATCCGGAGATGCCAGCCCTGAATCTGCTCTTCTTTTAGCCAGGGAAAATTCAGATGGAAAACAGTTATGCAGCAGAGGGATGAAGCTGGCCTGGGATTTTTGCAAGCATCCCTGGCTCAGGCAGTCTCGGTGGGACGTGTGAGAGCAGAGAGTAAAGCTCTGCTTGCTGCAGTTCCCTGGGAGGGCAAGTCACATTTGCCAGCGGGATTATTTTCCTTCCATCCCGGACACACGCACCGTTCAACCTGCCATCGATGCTTGGGATGCGCATACCAGCCTGACGAGTAACTGGGACAGCACAGCTGATGCTGGGAAGGTAAAACTAACACAGCTCCACCAGTAACCTATGCTGCACGGATGGCCTGAGCCCGTCCCTTGGGCTCGGAATCAGAGAGGTTCCTTATTTTTAGAGCATTTTACACAAACGGCACCCTGGCTCGGAGGAGCAATGGCAGAGAGGGTTGGGTGCAGAAGCTGGGCTCCATCATGGTGGCAGCCCTGATCCCTGCCTTGCTGGGAGCACTGGTTTGCCAGATGGGTGTGCTGAGACATTTCTTACTTGATACCCCAACTACTATTTCCCCTTCTCCGAGGGTGAGCACCCCACCACAGGGACATTTCCCCCAGGATGTGGCTGAGCCGTTGCCAGGATGGCCCTGGAAAACCAGGAGCCATCCCGGCAGAGATGCCTGGGGGCCTCCGAATGCCCTCGGGGAGCTCTTTCAGGGGCCAACTAAGTGCGAACACTTTTTTTAAATGGAAGTGAGTACTGCTGTGTGCACTCAGAAAGGATTTTTAAAAATCATATTCTGGCAAATGCACCGATCACCCATCAGCAGGAGCCAGCCGTTCGGAGAACAGGTTTCTTGGAAAATCAGTGTCTGCACCACTTCCACACAGGTCCTCTCACAAATCCTGCAGGAAGAGTTTTACAGAAAGGGAATTTTTTTTTTTTTTTTTCTTTTAAATGACTGAGTTCTGGTACTTTAGGCTGACTCTGTGTGTCCGTGCCATCAGGAACATCCCACCCCCCAAGGTATTTCAACAATCCTAGCTTAAGTCTCCTGCTTCAGTAAAGGAAGATACCAATATTTGCAATGCATTAAAGCATTGTAGAAAAAAAAAACAACCCAAACATAAAACAAAACCCACCCAAACCCACAAAACCCTCTACTCAGGACCCTCACAGCATCCCCGGTGAGCAGCTCAGAGCTGTTAGCAGGTGAACAGAATGAAACTGAGATTCAGCCGTGCCCTCAGACTGCTGGGGGTGAGCTTGAAATGCAAACTCCTGGCTGTCATTTCTGGGCTTGCAGAAAAAGCGGCAGCGTGCACGTGGGGCTGGAGCCTGACTTTGGTCTGCTTCATGATTTATCTCATTTGGAAAGCATGCACAGTGCTGTCTGGCAAGGAGAAATATGCCCAGCAATACACAGCCGTCACGCAGGAGAAAGCAAGACATCTTTTAAACAGAGCATCGCGCTGCTACCCGCCCGTGTATGACGGTGTTCAGGCACCCAGGGCCGGGCAGAGGATGCCAGCGGTGTCATGGTAACAACGGCGGGATGCTCCCTCAGTGCTCGGCATCACCCGTGCCACCGCAGGGAATCGCCGTTTCGTGGCCTCGCTCCCTAACCCTGCCTGTTGCCGCTGCGGCAGGAACATAAGGTCGTGGCGAGGCTGCGTGCAGCCGGGAGGGACCCAGGTGGGATGACCGTGCTTGGAAGCAGGAGGTGAGACACGATTAGCAGGACAGCGTGCACGGGAGATGCTAATCCCGCGGTAATAAGCCTTGCAGTGCAGCCGGGGCACTGCTCCTGCCCAGCAGCAGCATGGCCAAACCCAGGGTTGATGGCCAAGTCCTCAGCAGACCTGGCACGACCCCTCTCAAACGTCCTCAGGGACAGAGGTGGAAGGTTACATTGCTGTGTTCAACGCCGGAGGAGAGACTTTTTGCCTTTGAGCTTCTTATGCTAGATACAACACATGCTCCCCCGAGACACAGCACATGCATTCAGGTTAAGTGCTTGGGAAGAATCACAGAATCATTTGGTTGGAAAAGACCTTTAAGATCATCGAGTCCAACCGTACCTGTCCACCACTAAACCATGTCCTGCACCTCGTCTGCCCGGCTTTTAAATACCTCCAGGGATGGGGACTCCACCACTTCCCTGGGCAGCCTGTTCCAACACTTGACAACCCTCTCCGTGAAGAAGTCTTTCCTAATATCCAATCTAAACCTCTCCTGGCGCAACTTGAGGCCATTGCCTCTCGTCCTATCACTTGTTACTTGGGAGAAGAGACCAACCCCCACCTCACTGCACCCTCCTCTCAGGCAGTTGTAGAGGGCGATGAGGTCTCCCCTCAGCCTCCTCTTCTCCAGGCTGAACAACCCCAGGTCCCTCAGCCGCTCCTCACAAGACTTGTGCTCCAGACCCTTCACCAGCTTCGTTGCCCTTCTCTGGACACGCTCCAGCACCTCAATGTCCTTCTTGGAGTGAGGGGCCCAAAACTGAACACAGCACTCGAGGTGCGGCCTCACCAGTGCCGAGTACAGGTGGGCGATCACTGCCCTGGTCCTGCTGGCCACACTATTTCTGACACAAGCCAGGATGCCTTTGGCCACCTTGGCCACCTGGGCACACTGCTGGCTCATATTCAGTCGGCTGTCGACCAACACCCCCAGGTCCCTCTCTGCCAAGCAGCTTTCCAGCCACTCTTCCCCAAGCCTGTAGCATTGCATGGGGTTGTTATGGCCCAAGTGCAGGACCCGGCACTTGGCCTTGTTGAAGAAGTTGTCTGATGCAAGCCCGCTGCTGTTGCAAGCGGTGCTCCCTCCTTCCCTCACTGCCTGGGACCAGCAAGGTTGTTGATGGGGTTTTTTTGTGCAGAAAACTGGCTTGAGAACAGCTGTTGGTGGCCTCAGCCAGCACCGCAATGGGAGAAGGCTCCAAAAGCCTCGTTCACCAGGAAGGCATCATCCCACCATGTCCCCGTGGGCATCTCCCTGGCACCTCCCAGGATTAGGAAGCAATTAGCTAAAACTGAAGTTAGAAACACAGACGCTGGATTTTCAGAGCTTGCCTGGCTCAGGGTGCAGGAGCAGGGCTCCCAGGTTAAAGAGAAGAACCTCTGTCTTTTCAGCTCCCACACGCCGAGTGGATGTCGGCACCACAAGGCTCTTGGCCAACAGCTCCCCTCCGTCACCCGTGTTGAAAGCAGGAGAAAATCTGCATATGCACCCTGGTGCCGGTGGCTGGTCGGCTCATCCTTGAGGAGCAGCAGGGCTGAGATGCAAAGGTTACTCCGGGGAGATCTGGGGGACTTCGTTACTCGCAGAGCAGAGTCTGTCTCATGCAAAAACAGCAGGCATCCTCCCATTCTCTGCAAGCGTGACACAAAAAATTAAAAAAAAAAAAAATCAAGTTTTGGAGGAGATACAAGTCAGACTATGCGAGGCTAGAAAAGACTGCATGAGTGACAGTTTTCAGAAGAAAACTAACAGGAAAGCCCTTCTTGCTGCCGCTAAAAGCTCAGGCTGTTGCCATCGGATGCCAGGCGCTTCGATTCACGAGTGAGGTGCTTTGGCACAGGCGTCCTCCTGAGCTCCTGCTTGGTTCACCTCCATGGCGGGTAAAGCCGTGTATTTATATCCCTGAAGGCTCAGCGGCTGCTCCAGTCGCTCCATAAAAGTGCATATATGTGCAAAAAAGCACAGTCTCCGTGCTGTTGAAGCTGTCTGGTAGCGGTGCACCTGGTAGCAGCAAAAACATCGCTTTGCAAGCAGGAGCCCCTCTCTGAATTACACACGATGTATTTCTTTCCATCTGGAAATGCTGCTGGGTTTTGCTACCTGAAATTTAAAATTAAAATGTGAAGGTGTTTTAAATGAAAAGGGAATGAAGACTCATGGTTTTGCAGGTGATTCAAAAAACTAGGTTGCAAAACGCTGAGACTTGCCCCTCTCTAAACGAGAATCAAGGTATTGGCGAGTCCTAAGACTCACTCGCACTCTCAAACGAATAAAGAAGAAATCCTAAGAGGAACTAAAAATATATAGGCTTGAATTTAACTCAGCATTAATAAAGCTTTAGAAAGGATTAGGCTAAGCTTGAAAAACCCATTCAGTTTGATTCAGCAGCTTGTTCGGGTTTTCCTTCAAGCTACAAAGACTCGGTAACAGATCTCTCTGTTGGCAGCGTCCACAGGCTGGTGCAGCGGCCGCGGGCAGGGCGAGAGCCGGCGGCTCACGAAAAGCAGCCAGCAAAGCGGCACCGCACGGCTGCAGGTGGGACGGGCACTCGCTCGTACAGCGTGGATGGAGCTCTGTTCCCGTGTGCTTTGGGTTGCGTGAGTAACTGCAGTGAGCGGGCGTTAGCCTGAAAGGTCAACTGAAACCAAAAGTAATTCTGCATCTTAGAATCATAGAATGGTTTGGGTTGGAAGGGACCTTTAGAGGCCATCCAGTCCAACCCCCCTGCAGGGAGCAGGGACATCTTCTACTAGACCAGGTTGCTCAGAGCCCCATCCAACCTGGCCTTGAATGTTTCCAGGGATGGGGCATCTTGAAGGAAGTTGCACTCAGTCGTTGCACAAGTGCGATCATTCCGGCTTCATTTACGTTTACCAGCTTCACTGTGCTGCTGCTCTGCTTCTTCACAACCACCGTACTCTACTGGGGATAAAATCTTCCCCATTTCCATGGCCTCATGTTACAACCAAGAGAAGCCCTCATCCTTACTGCCACCATCCCATTACATCTCGCATTAACAGTGAAAATGAAAAATTACAGTAGAGAGTGAGGGCCTGTCCAATTCAAGGTCCCATAAAGACAGAAAGATTTTAAACTCTTCCAAGCAAGGGCCAAACAAAACAGGGATGAAGGGACAAGGAGAGACAAAGTCTCTCGCACATAGAGCAGGACAGGGGCGGAGGGAGGAAGAACGCTCGTCCTGCAGATGCATTCAGCATCCCATCCCTCTAACTTCATAGTGCCTTCAAATCAAACCCATCCATGAAACGGAAAAATAAGATCAAAATAGTTGCACTTAATGACAAAGACATGAACAATAAAACAGAGAAAATAACATTCGAGGCCAAGTAGAAAAGCCATGTGCTGTGAAATCACGGTTACGAGGGACTCGATGGCGACCCGTTTCTCTTGCTGAGGGACTTCTCAGACCTGATGCCCAAGAGCAAAAGATGAAACACGCTACGGTGGGGTTTCTAGGATGACCAGGCAAAGGGAATCACTTGGCTTGCCATGCGATGCCAGCTATTATGCCTGTGGATTTCTGCTGATGCAGCCTATAACCCATGTCAGTCTAAGCTGAAGTTCAAAGCAATCCGACTGCTCTGCCTCCTCCGCTGTGGTTACTCCAGTGTTACAAAGGGAGTTACTGCACGATTGGGTCTGGCACAGGGAGCTCCTGGTGTCTGGAAATCATTGATTCAAAGGGGGCAAGCCCATCAAAAGCTGGGGGTTAATTCAACACCGGGTGTTTTTCAAATGACCCTTCCCACAACACTGAAGGCCAAGACCATTTTTTAAATCTTGCCAAATCAATTGCCATCCTTGGGAATGTCAGCACAGAAGTAATGACCGAGATAAGTCCCATTCCCTGTCCCCATCGATTGTACACAAAGCATCTACACACACCATAGATATGATCTCTTGCTGCTCGATATTTTTTTAGTGCTTCACCTGCTTTGAATTGTAAGCACTTTGATAAATGAACTGAGAAGTTCCCCAGCTCCTCCGCCGCATGGGTAAGTAGCTCAGTATGAACTACCAAAATTACAGAGAGATTTTTCATAGCAATGCTCACTGAATCACCGCTAAAGCCTCCGTGCCTTTTCCTTCGCTGCAGCACGGGAGAACCTGCTCATTTATTCTTGCAGACTTAGCAACTCTTCCAGCACCAAGGCACAGGTACATTTTTGGAGATAAGCTCAACAGGCATAGTTTCAATTTGGGTATAAAAGCTTGAATTAAGGATTTTAGTCCCAAATCATCAGCTCAGCAGGATGCAAGCAAACATCTTCCTGCTAGCAACCTGTGGGAGAGCTGTTAAAAATGGGGATAGCCGTGCTAGGCTTCACGCATCCATCATAACGTGCCCGTTTTTATCTCCTAGGGAAAGGCACGGTGGTTGGTCTCGCTGGGTTAAGATCCCTTAAACGTACCAAAGCCAACAGCTCATCGGATTTGGACAATTAGCAACCACAGAGCGAGAGCCACTCCCCTCCTCAGCCACCTCCACCGAGCAGCCAAGGGATTGACCAGGAGTGGGAGTCGGTGACAAACCTGCTGCTAAAATAACAGCCTTAATCCCACCGAAGCGCCTGGATTAGGCATTTATAAGGATAACTGGCACATCCCTCCCTCCGTTCTACCAGTGCTTCTGCAAGGGGATAAGGAGTGCGAGGGCCATGCAGGTCCAGGAGGTGGGCACCCCATGGAAGCTCAGCCTGATCAGGGGGACTGGGGGACCATCTCCTCATCTTCTGTTCAGGGATTTATTGCATGGCACCTTGAAATTTGAGGCGGGATCTAGGATTAAAAGAGCCAGAAGTCTTCCTTGCTGAAGTGAGCTGGAGTAGTATTCTCCATCCTCTCTCTACATTCTGATAATCCTGGTTGCGTAGAGGAGACCGTTCCCATTTTGCAGCTGCGATGCTGTGTTGGTGCAACTGTCTTCTAGACTGTGTTCTTTGTTAAAATAACTCCCCGTGGCTTCCCTGGGCTCCTTGCATTACCCAGCCATCCCTGGAAGCGGAGATATTACATTTCTCGTGCCTTCTGAGAGCGTATGAGGTCCATCACGGGTGCAACATGCAACTGAGCATTTCTGATATTAGAGGAAGATGAGTGACCTGCGCAGCAGCGCTTACTGAAACAAAGGCCTGAGGAGTCCAGTGTTATAAAGACAGGGAAAATTTCCTAAATTCAGGCAACTATTATAGTTCTTACCTAAAGGAGAGGTACAGGTGGTTTAGTCGGGAGGCATGGGCAGGTTCATCACCATCCTGCCACGTAGGGGCCAGCAAGAGACAACCACCACCTCCTGCACTGCAGCAATAACCCAGCTTCACTATGGGTGGACGTCAAAACTTTCTCTGACTGCTTATACGGCATTTGAGACCCTAAGGCAGGAGGGCAATATTGGAAATGATGCCCCCAGTGCCTTAGGAAGTACAATGCAGGAGGCAGGCTGTAAGGAGAGACTGTGGGAGGACTCACCCAGCGTTCAATTAGCGGCTCAGGAATCAAGACTCCCACCTTCAGCTCAACAGCTGAGGCACACCAGCACTCATCGAAAGTTCAGCTTTCCATTCTTTCAAGTGTTCAGGCTGTATTAAATTTAACGTCACTACGTTAAGAGTTATTATTAGCAAGCGACAGCTAGTTTAATATACTCGAAGTCAGCAAAGCATCCATCTTTCTGCACACCAAAGCCTTGTATTATCTCACCAGCGTGACAGCCAGCAAATGAATGGTCCCGACCTGCAAGGGCTCAGAGAAACTAATGGGTGAAAGGTTTGATTGCCAGCCGGAATCCGGTCCAAAATAAAAGCTTATCATGATTTGGTGGGCAGTTTGCTGCTGGTTGAAGTTGGGGGGGGTCATGGTCCTGCTCACACTCCCCTTTCTGGATGTTCAACAAGCAGTTGGGTTTGGGTTCCCATCTTACAGCCCCTCTCCCCTGAGGTCTCCTCAAGACTGGGCTGCCTTGTCCCTAAACTGCACATCTCCCATATGGTTCCTAGATGACTCTTTACATTTCTGCTTCCAGGGAAGGAAATCCTGTGACACAGCTGCCAAAACCAGCGCGATGGCTGCCCAGTCCCCAGGCACTCCAGTAGCTCCTATCTGCTTTCCAGAAGCCGACTGCTAACGCGTGTTTGATCAACCAGAGAGTCCTTCAGGGACACAGAAGAGATGAACAACGTGACGCAATTATTTTGTAAAAATTTCTTCCAAGACAGACACTTATAACCCAACCCAAACAAGAATTGCAGCAAAACTTTAACAGCATTCAGCAAATGAGCATATATAATTTATCCCCTCTCTATCTTGGCAACTCCTGGGAGCTTTTGGGGTCCAGCTGGTGCTCTAAGCAAACCAGGATCCTTTTTCCTCTATGCTGGCATAGTCTCACCTTCTTGCTTTGGCAGCCTATTCAAACAGATAGGGAGGAAAAAAAAGAAAAATTATTTTCTAATCTAGCCTTCCCACCTGCTCTAGGCAGATCTCCCTGGTAGGTGAGGAAAGATCTCAAAGTTATCCACCGCTTGCTTAATCCACAGCACACTCAGCGAAATACATTTGGGCTGGAAGCTTTCTGTCCTAAGATGGTCAATTCAATCATCAAAGTTGAATAACTTTATATTCTGTGCAGGAGCCTTGCCTATCAGCTGAGAGGTTATATAGCATCCAAAGGCCACGACGACCACACATGCAGGTTCACAGTAATGCTGGTTGCTCACAAAGCGATACTTTGAGACTCCAGGACACAGACGACAGTAGTAACCAACCTGCCAAAATGCCACGGTAAATGAGAAAACGGTGCTCATAGAAGTCAAATCCACAAGATACTCGTTTCCTAATTCATGGCTAGCACCGAGGCAAAGCTGTGCTTGGGAAGTCTTCATACCTCGGAGGTGTCACAGGTGGAGGACGTTGGTTTTGCCTTTCCCTGGTATTAGACTGGAGTCTGAGAAGAGTCACTGCTGTCGGTTTGCCCAGGACCAGCAGAAATACCACGGCTGCCCAGGGGCAAGCCCAACACCAACATCACCAGTCCCAACGCTTTCACCAGTCATTTATATGGATTTTAACAAAATAAGAGTCCTAAAAAATCCAAACCCAACTCTAGCTAACACCAAACATCAGAGTTATCCTCAGATCTGACAGATTTATGAAGCAATTGCTTCAGAGATAAATGTACATTTTCTCCAAGCAAGTGTTTGTGCTTCACATTAATTGAGTCCGAGGTGCCCAGACCACCCCACAGCGATGCACCACACGTTGGAGGAGCAACTTCGAACCTCTCTACAGGCTTACTCAAGACAAAAACTGGCTGAATAGCAAGCAGTGCCTTCAGTGCTGCCTTTCAACCAAGAACTCTTGCTGCTCAGACTAGAAAGTCACAGCCACAGCATTTGAGCGATATAATTCTGTTTAATGAACTTCTCCGTGAGTCTTGAATAAGAACATTTTATTTAAGAAGTTTCCATTTATGGCTAAAATTAGCTATTAGTACTACAGACCAGCAATGATCTCTGCTCACAGCTTTGAGAAGGCAGCTAGAGCAGCCTCTCGCTCTTGAAAATGTGTTAAGAGATCACAAACTGGCACAAAAAAAGTTGTTGGAGCAATACCCATAGTGGAAATAGGCTTCTGAAGGGAAAACCCTTAGCAGTACTATTTTCCCTCCTTTGGGAAAAAAAAAAAAAATCGCCCAAAGAAAAATGCTGAGCAGGAAGGTAACTCTGGTAAAAGTTTAAAAAAAAAAATTGCTTCTAATGGAAGAATTTCAAAACACCTGTATGCTTATTCTATTACTGACTTGTCTCTTGAGGATTTTCAGGTTTTTCCTTCCTAACACCTTCTCCAATAAAGTCAGAGGAAATTAATGTAAGTTACACAAATCCACACGAGGGAAACAACCAACTATTCTCTTCGGTAACAGGTGAATACCAAGAGCCCTGGTGCCGTCAGAGCCAGCCGGCACCCCCTGTGCACCACGGGGCCTCGGGAGAGCCGGAGAGAATTAATGCAAAACCCCGCAGCGACCTGCGAGTGCCGCAGAAGTGGCAGCTTTCCCAGCCTCGATGGCCTTGAGCTGCTTCTGCAGAGCTCGGCGGGCATCCTGTCCCTAATAAATCTGGAAAAGGCAATAAGGTATTTTCTTGTCACTGGGCAACGCCTAGGGAAAAGGCAAAAAGCTGCAAGTTAACATCTCATTTAAAGGTCAGAAAGAGGAAAACCTACCTTCCAGCAGACTGCACACAGTCTACTGCAGGATTTAATCCTGACCCACCTGGGTCTGGCAGTAGGTGCCAAGAGATGCTGATGTGATTGAGATTACAGTCCCCTCTTCCAGGAAGGTGTTCAGCTGACCTGCTTTAACATCTATCTTCATTTGCAGAACTCACCCTGGGAACTTGAACCTGCAAGTCTCTCAAAATGAGAAGGTTGAGCTCCTAACGCACACTAGCTGAGGCTGAAGCAGCTGGAACCCTTGTAAAGTGAGCTCTCCCGAGCCTCTGATCTCTCTGCCTTGCAAGCCTGTGGAGTGCAGGATTTGCTCCCTTTGGCAGCGTAAGGGAGCAGCAGGGTTACCCCCACGACTGCACAAACCGTTGATCTGCCTTGAGGGTGCTTTGCTCTCCAAGGGGATTGTAAAGTGCTTCTGGTCATTCCAGAAATGCAATCTGTGTTCAGAAGGATTCAGAGGCTTTGGATGTCATTAGGGTAAAATTACCATCAGATTTATGGGAAAGTGTAGAAGCTTAGCTTTAAAAAAAAAAAAAAAAAAGCCCAGAAAGCAGTTTCATCTGAAATCAATTGAGAGCAGTGAAAGAGCTTGTAAATTTAGCAAGGCGACCATATAACCCCCCCACTACGGTACGCCCGAAGTACGAAGATTAGCAGCCGCTCCTGGTATGAAGGTACAAAGACCATCCTTTAGTTCCAAACCTGGGTAGGAAACAAAGGTCTTCACTGAGCGTCTATGGAAAAGCACTGGCCTAGGCTGGCAGACCTTGGGCACGAGCTACACACCAAAGCAGGCTGTTGGGCTGGGCAGGACACACGGACCAATTGCCAGTTTATCACAGGAAAAGGAGTAAACCCAACGCGGCCGAGCCTTCAGGGCTGATCCACCATTTCCCCCGGACTCTTGGCTGCCATTCTCAACTCAGTAAAATCTGAGCCTCACAGCCTGCTTTCCTCATCAGTCAAAATAACATCGAGATTTTTCACTTCTTCCAGCCCCTCTGTTGCCCGTGAACAGTGATCAACCCCCCAAAAAATTTTCTTTGAAGCCAGTAAGTGCAAGAGACAGCCCTCTCTGCTCCCACCAGCAGGAATAACACAAGCCCTTCCCAGTGAGGGATCCGCAGGTATTTTTGTGCACAGCAAGGGAATCTCTCCTTTCTTCTCCTATTAGCAACTGCAGCTGAGATGCTGCTGTGCAATAGAATGTTATTTACAGGTAAGCAAGAGTGAAGAGTAAAAAAACCACAGGAGTTGACAATTTGAAGAAACATTCTTACACTTTGTTAGATGAGGTGTGAAACGTGAAGCAGGCGAGAGCTTTGCAGGAGTCCTTCGAAGGTGACAAATGTAAATTTGAGCAATATGATGTTAAGGTCACCGCTCTGTCCACAGGCTAGGACAGGTGTCCAAGTTATTTAGCAACTTACTAATGAAACTCTAATTAAGCTTCTGTTGTCCTCCTAAATCTATAAGCTATAGAAGTATAGAAGCAGTATAAAGGCATACGTACATGCAAATAGACACACATGCATTTGGAAAAGCAAGCGTAAGTGCATATGATAGAGAAATATGCATGTGAAACCACCATTGTATATGGTAAGAGAAAGCCAGGGGAAGATTCTTCTCAGAGGAAGCCAGAGGGATCGACACCTTGCAAGCTGATCCACGGACTGCTTGTAAACAGCCGTGGAAGAACCAAGCAAAGCAAGCCTATCATCAAAAGGCTGAAAACAAACCTTGCAGGTGTCTGCAGCACTGAAAAAAGCAAAGTTACCAGACTGACAAGTCAAAGAGACAGACAAGCGCTGACTGAGCACAAAGGCGTACTCTTTCACATAAGGCAACCCATAGAAACAGTCAGGAAAGCACCAACAGCTGCCCCAGCAGACACGTCCGTTCGCAGACGTTCACCTGCGAATATAAATTCCACTACCGTGCACCCTCTATGCCTAGAGGATTTCTCTCCAGCAGTAATTATAAGCAGGGGACAGTGGGTATGACAGAAGATGCTGCTGTCAATTTGATCTGAAGTAATATTGATTTCTTTAACTGCTGTCTACTGCTATAATCAAAGGCATTAAGTCTAAATAAAAGGAGCTAAACAGCAGAATACAAAATGTACCGATCTGATGTACTGAGTTACCCTCAGTATGGTCTGAAGCATCTTTTCACTTCACAGGAAACCTATTCAGTCTTCACTCATTTATCTGATTTTGCTGCCACATGAAGCAGTAAGAGCTTCCCTTAAATTTTAACCTGGGACAGGTCGGAGCCAGTGAAATGTCCCCGAGTAGTTAGGAGACGCTAGACAAAAACTCAAAACCTGCAGAGTCACGAATATGCCAAAATTAAAGATACTCACACGTCTTTCTGCCAACACACGCCATTCCATAAGCAAACAGAGGATTTGGAGACTCCCACAGTATCTATCCTAGCTAATTTCAAGAACTATTTGGTGATGCTTTCTTTTGTAAGCATATGTGATAGTTCTAACTTATTGAGACTTTCCATATGGTACTTCCCTGTTCTTCTAGCTATAAACAACTGGGGGGTAAGGGGAATCAAAATAAATTTGAATTTGGAAATAAAGGAAACAGCAATTCTAGGTTTCTCATAACAATAAGCCAGAAAATATTTCATGATATCAGAGAAACTACAGGATTTTCAACTAAAAGGCACAGACGCCAGTTTTTAGTAGCTTTTCTTCCAATGCTGCCTACCTGTTAGCGAGTGGACATTGCTACAGGTCTTGCTGCTGGTTTTGTGCTCCCGAGAATCACCAAAGGAAGCTCTTCATGAGTCAGACATGGAAACCTGGCACTTCATGGGTATGAAGCTCTGGTTTTCTTTATGATTAAAGCTGCTCCCTATTGCCTTCAGACAGATCACAACCCAACACCATTATTTTTAACAGGACTGTAATGAAAACTCCAAAGTCCATTCACATGTATTTTTACCAGAATATTATCTGAATTTAAAAAAATTAATAAAATCACACCCTTTGTTCTTATGAGTAAGCAGTTACAGTAAATGAAAATACCTGCAGATAGGCACTGGCTAGAGGACACGATTACATACTCGTTCCATCTCCAGTCACCTACACATTATATGTAAAAACAAGCAGAACTTAAGACTTTTTTTGTTACTAAAATATTCCAGAACTCAAGGATTTTTGTATCAACATAATCATAAGAATGTGTGGCAGCTATGCAATATGCAAGGTATAGTGCTACCTCCTCCCTCTGCTGTCAAATCCCCCTCTTAGTCCTACAAACAGAGTAGCTTTAACAAATCATCACTTTTGAGCTGCATTTCTGTGTTCTGGTGAGTTATTTCACTGACATGAAACCTGAAAGATATTAAAATATAAGTTACAGGATTAAATAAGATTTTATTGTCACATTTAACTGCTTTGTCAGAGATGTACATTTTGCAGGTTTCTGTGCGGAATAAAAATAAAAATGGTAGTTGCCATCTTGTCAATTCTGATTTCAACATACACACATCTATACCACCTGAACCACAGGTGCTTGCAGACAGCCAGCAATAACACCAGCGCAAGTTCTCTGTTAAATGGATTGCAACACTCGAAGACAAAATGCATCAAGTTAAGGCTAATGAGAATAACGTAAAATAGTTAAAACAGACCACTAGACGTTTAAAGGTGGAAACACTCGATAGAAAAGTGGCAATTTTAACGTCTCATCTTTTTTCCCCAAAGTCACTTCGCTTAATTTAGTACAGGTAAGGAGAGGCTAATGAACAGACTTTTGCCTACATACACAATACATACTGAAATTTTAGTCATTCGTAAATCCAATATATTTGAACTTTTAAGCGACTGCTTTGTTCTTCTGGGTGTAAACCAAAGACGTGGTTACTGACACCTCAAAGCGACAAATGCTTAAGATGAGGTTATCTTAAAATGTGTATTTTCTCATTTACAGATCAGGGATAAAGTCCAATAATACAAACTTCTTAGTGGCACAATTTCACATATTTTGGGCAACGTTAGCATACAAGCAGTATTTAAATAAAAATAAGTGCATCCAAACATGAAATTCTCTAAATATACCACACTTCATTTATCCCAAATGGCAGTTTTCTGACGATGAGAGCTGTAATTCAAATTAAAATAATCATTTACACATTTCACCCAGAGGAAAAGAGGTAATAAACCCAGGGGACTCCAAACAATCTTCTCCTACCCTATCCCCTATTTATTACATAAAATAACTCATCTAGAAGCGTAAATCCAATATTCAGACGCAAATAAAATGCAAGAAGCAGTCTCTGATGTTTGTAATTTGCAGACTCCAAAGTCCAATCATGATGGAATTTACTACTTCTGTCAGTCATTTACTCCTGTATGTGCACTTCGCATTTACGCTAAAATAACAAATGAGACAATAAATGAGGCTAGTGTGGCATAAAGTCATTGTAAACCCAGCGAAACCAGAATAATTATATTTCTGACATTCATTTGGATGATTTACCAGTCATCCCACCCCCCACCCTTTACAGAAAGAAAGGCAATGATCATTTTAAGTGATACACACATTCTGCTAGTAAAAAAAGTTGAAACAAACCCCTTCTGTTAAAAGAGCATGCCGATAGAAGGTGGTAGACCACATCTGTTCCAATCAGGCTTCTCAAAATTATCAAAATTTCTTTGCAAGCAAAGGCCAATTTGGCTTACCATAGAAAGCTATTTTCAAGGCGGCTGATATATTTATTCCCTTTCAAAAATTAAAATTCAAGGCATGATAGTGCAAGAGGTAAGTTTTGATTTGAGAACATTATTTGTGACTAACTGTGCTTAGTTACTACATCCCAATTTATTGTCTTAAAGAAAATACGGCAACAAAAGCTACAAGATCTCTATAAATTTCATTTTGCCTAAATTTACCAGTACATCCATGAACCTCATCAGTATTAGTACAACTTGATTATCCTAATGATTCCATTATAAAACTTGCAAAATGTATCACAAGGTGAATAAACCATCTAGTGCAAGTCTTCTACATTTTGTGTGCACAGTAATCCTGTGTAGTTCATCTCCTCCGGGTTAAATCCCCAAAATCTCTCTGTAACAATTATGAAAAAACAGTGTCATGTGGATTTTTTTCCCCCCTATCAAATCTGAGAAGTTTGAGTGTTCCTGGAATCACCATCAGGATATGCTGAAGGTCGTGAATCCCTTGTCTGTGAGTATTCACTGTCGGATGACTCTGTAGGTTCAAGCAAATTTTCATAATCACTGTCTTCCGATTCATCAACATTGTCACCAACCGCTCTTTGGGAAGATGGCATAGATGCTCCATTACCAGAATATTTCAATCCTGCATTTGTGGAAACATAACTGGAAGAACCTACTGCTTGAGGTCGAGGCATAAAAACATTGCTTTCTAGGAGACCATGACCAACAGTACTTTCTTGATTGGTTGCATTGAAATCGGAATACGGAGGGGGAGGATCAGAGACATCTGAATCTTCAAGTGTGCAGCCTTCCACAGCAAATCCAGTGTAGGACATTCGTGGAACAAACATAGGTTCCAAGTTATCTGTTGGCATTTGCCTGCTTAAAATTGCTTGCTGCATTCCTACAAAAGCAAAGAACATTGGGGTACTTAATGCTTACTTTGCAATATGCTTTATGTAATCCAGCTGTAGCATACCACACTCACCCAGCCCTTAGCTGTTCTCTCTGCTTTCCTTCTGGTTGTTATTATTATTAAATGTTCATCCCTGGCATTGCTTTCAAACTCCAGCATCGGACCTTTTCCTCTCAGTCTCCACTACTCATCTTTGGCAATTCTGATATTCATATTGATGACTCTATGAGACACTATCCCTAACCGTCATGTCAAATCTTGCTTATTACATCCTTCTCTTTGAGCTTGACAAAGAATATCTTCCTTAAATTTAGCAGTACATCCATGAAACTCAGTATTAGCACAACCTGATTATCCTAATGATCCCATTTCAAAACCAAAATGTGTCAGAAAGCAAATAAACTAAGTGCAAGTGTGCTACATTTTTATGTGCACAGACATCCTGTACAGTTCATTTCCCCCAGTTTAAGTTCCCTAAAAACACAGCTACAGGAAGTTTCCATAACCTGTTGCTCTTTCCACCTCATCATCTCCCTGTATTTCCCCGTTCCTTCTCACATCCCAAAGCAGCTATGCTAGGGCTCATCGTGCCTGCTCCTCTCCACCTATGTCTTATTCAGTACTGAAAGCTTGACTCAATTTTAATCAGACAGGATCAGCTTCTACTGTTGATAGTACAACTTAAAATCACATCTCTCTACTTTCTGTTACAACGCCCCTTGTGCTATGAACACCAGCAAAGAAGCTACCTTGTTTTCTTCCCTCAAATTATTATTTTAAAAACTTTCCCTCCCAATGCCTGTGATTAGCCTATCAGGCTGCTGAGACCACCGTCTATCTATGCTCACCTTCTGCTAGCCAAAACATCTGTACTCACATGATATCCTGTATTTAGATTGCTAACTAGCTAGCTGAGCAAGAATCATCTTTTGAACCCATGTTTCTACACGCCTAGCACAGTGATCCACAACCAGGGCTCTCGCACTAGTGTAACACTGGTAAGGTAGGTTGTTCACCACACGTGGAAGAGTCGGACACAATCACTGAAATCTGTTCCCTATGAAAAGCCATACAGAATTGGTAAAACCACCACTTCCATGTTTTGACTTTTATTTAAGTAATTGTACAGTTAGACAGTTGCTATAAATAAATTTGTCCACTAAGGATAGGGTGTCTCTCCTATCCATGTGGTTTTAAACAATCAAAGCAATACCAAAAGCCCCAGATACGTCTCGCCTTTAAGGATTTCACACTGTCTTCATGTTTCATAATGAATAGACAGTAACATAAGCACTATGTTAAAAAAACCAGCTGAAAACCTGGTTGAAGAATGATTACAATGGTTAACAGTCACATTGGAAAGATGCGTCAAGATGAAGCTCCCACAGGTCTGCACCGGAACTATACTCACATTAACAACGTAAATGATGGAATTTAATCAGCACATGCTTATTAAAATTACAGATGGTACTATGCTACTAATAGCTGCAAGTATAACAGAGTATCAGAACAGGAATTTCAAAGTGATCTTAAATGAGATGATTTGGAAAATAATTTAAGGAAGACATGGACAGGAATAATGAACTGCACAAACTGCAAAAGGAGAAACAGTTACATCCTTCTGCAGAAAAGAAACACAGGTTTACTGCTGGTGTATATAAACTATAAATACCAACATGCATTAAACGTGTTCAGCCAT